>VMDO01014669.1:0-53731 GCA_007922755.1 Pedetes capensis | reverse complement strand
TGGCATGGGAGGTCAGAGAAAGCAGAAGTACAGATCTGGTATCAAAACCTCAAAGGCCTATCCCCAGTGACTCACTGATGCCAAGCTACACCCTCCTCTCCAAGTTTTATACCCTCCTGGGAGAGCACCACCAGCTGGGGACTGAATGTTCCAGCACATGACCTGGGGACACTTTATATTCAAGCCATGACACTTGTGCTTCTGTGTATAACTTTGCCTATATGCCTGTGTGCTGAGGCTCGTCTGTCTGGCAGCCATCTCTTCAGCTCCCATCCATATACTTCCATCTGTCCCTGCCATAGGTTTTAAAATCTTCTAATTCTCTTCCATCTTCAAACCTCTCATACAGTAAGAATGCTTCTTCAGCTGCATTCAACATGTTGCCTCTGTAAGGTGGACATCATTTGTAAACCTTGCTTCTGGTTATCTGATGAAGGTTTTGTTCTCTTTGTAAAATAATTGAACCCCTGTGAAGGAACTGAGCATATCCTAAGTCAAATATCCCAGATACTGTATAATTTAGCCCCCTCCTACATCTCCAGACTCCCCTTCTTCCATCCCAGGTTCTGTATTCTGCTTCTTTCTAACTGCATCAGACAACAGACTAGTCTGTAAATAAACTATAAATGCCTTGCTTTAAGGCTTTTCTTTTTTTTTTTCTTTCTTTCTTTCTTTTTTTTTTTTTTTTGGCATTACTTGGGGATTGAACCCAGGACCTTACACATATTTCACAAGCACTCTATCACTGAGCTTAGCAGTACCCATAGCCCATTTTTTTTATATTAATTTTGAGTCAGGATCTTACTAGGTTACACAGGCTACCTGTGCTTCAAATTCACAATCCTTGTGCTCTTGCCACATCCTGAGTTACTAGAATGACAGGCTTGTACCACCTTACCTGGCCGTTTCCAATGTTTATGTGGAATGTTGTTTCTCATTTGTCTTTCAATACCTGGTTCAAATATCACCCGCTTAAGAACAGAGCTTGTATCTCTCAGATCAGCTGTGACCTCTGCAGAGTTAAGAAGTCTCAGACTAGTCAGAGTGGGTGTTTTTGGGTAAACATAGTTGTTTATTCTATTGTCATAGTATAATTTATTTTATATGCTTGGGGAAGAATTTGATATCATGGATCTTGTATTCCCAGCTGTGAAGACAGTGCTCAATTAACATTTGTTGAATTAGATTGAGGCCGTTTTTCAGTAGTTGATAGAATGCCTTCCTCAAATATGTTCATATGACTCCATTGCTACATTGCCATCTTCACCTCAGACCTATACTTAAATTTAAATCAGTGAATAGAATCCAAAGATGACTATTTTAACTTTTAGGAACATGGTCACTATTTTTTCTTAGAAAATAGATATTATTTTCCTCTAATAAACAAAAATATACATGTTGGTGTTGAATCATCTTTGAATATTTTTCATGAAGTGTACATCTTTTATTGAACTAACTTCTAGAAAGAGGATCAAAGTGATATTTTGTTGTTGTTAGGTGCCATCCAGTTGGATCCAACTCATAGCCACCTTCATAGAGTTTTCAATGGCTGACTGTTTCAAGATTGCTTCTGGAGTGGATTGCCACGTCCTTCTGTTTTTGCGGTGGTGCTGGGGGTTGAACTGAGGGCCTCAGAGAGCACAGAGCAGCACTCCACCATATAAGTTGTAAACTCAGCAAGTAAGTATTAAATTCTTTTGTAATGGTAATGTCAGTTGTCCTCAATTTCCAAATTGAAAAATGCAAATATTTATATGTCTCACTAACTAAATATACAAGAATTTTCCAGTACCTGTTGAATTCTTATTATCATCAGATGCTGAATATTTTGGTGGAATTAAGCCTAAAAAAGAAGTGCTTCAGGCATCACATATTTATTTGAATGTTTTGATTTTTTGATAAAGAACCTGATATTTGATACTTCTAATTGTACAAGATTAATATCAGTAAATATCATTAAAAAGCACTGGTGTCCCACTGAGAAAACTAAAGTTAAAACTTCTGAGATATCATGATGCCTTCCTATTCCTATATCTTAGTTATTGTCAGAATTGACTAACTGCAGAAAACCCCTTATTTATTTAACTCTTAGCTCATAATGCTGTGTCAGCACTTTTCAACATCATTGTCATAATTAAAAGCATGTATTTACATGGGAGAATTTCTCTGGCAATTCAGAACAGCTCTCAACAATGTTTCATTCCTCGGTTGAATAGCCTGTAATTAATATATTGATTAAGACACATGTTTCTGAGATAAGAATTAGTCTCATCTGATTTGAATAGATAATCTTAGATAGGAAAACAGTAAAAGAAGCACAAAATCTTGAGTTAGAAGGTCTGCCTTAATTTCCAGGTCCTGTATGAACAATGATACTTCTTTGAGAGCAAATTTCTGTAGTGGTACTGCTAATACTCTCATGCTATGTCATTCAAATGCAAGAAGAACCAAATGAGATAGTAGTTTTAATTGCTTATTTAATGGGATGTGTAGAAATATTTCCAGCCACTAAGTAGGATCTATTTATATGCATAAATGTTATCAATTATTATTATAAATAATAAGTAGAGTTTTTTTGGCAAACTCTGAAGTTGTACATATCAGTGAGGTGGTTTTATTCTACTCTCTTCAGATACTTACTGAAATCCCTTGCTTTCCTAAATAATATTGCCTAACCATATCTTCCCCATTCAGAAGATATTCTGCCAATGCTCTCAGACTAAGTTGAGTAGTAGACTGCCCCATTTACAGTGAAAATCTACCATTCTTCACACAAGATGTGTGTAGGAGCCTTCCTTTTCCCAGACTCTCTCATCATTTGCTAATTTTATATTATGGAAATGTAAGTTCTGTTAGAAAGGATCCTTATCTGTCTTGTTCCCTACTAAACCTATGGTTGCTCAGTCCTGGTTACAGTAGCAGGTACTCAATAAATATTGAATGAATGAAATAATGGAAGAGTGGATAGATGGGTGGATGATGGATGCATAAAGAATGATAGATAAGTGAATGGTAGACTTTCCTACTAACACTTTGAACTTGTTGATGGCAGAGCTGGCCTTCATTACCAAGTCACCTGGTAATAATTTTTTATATAAGCAAGTGGTAGGATAGTAACCCTCCTAATTAGGCAAACTAATACCTTAACCCAAAAGTAAGAATTGGGAAAGAGAAAATTGAAGCATATCTTTATAGTGTCTGTCAGTCGTTGTCTTATAAATATTTGGTATTTTTGTAAAAGACCAGTGGACCAACGGAATTTTTTATCAGGAGTGGAAACTACTCAGAAAAGTGACAATGACTACCAGTATATTGAAAAAATACTGTGTTATGTCATGACTTCTAACACACTGCATGTTCTTGGGGCTAGGGTTTAGCTCAGTTGGTAGAGCAGTACTTTGCACTCTCTGAACCCAGATTCAATCCCCAGCACTCCAAAATGGGAGAAAGATCTGGCAATCCACTCCCAAAGCAATCCCAAAACAATCAGCCATTGGAATTCCTATGAAGGTTGGTATGAGTCAGACCTGACTGAAGGGCACCTACCAACCAACCAAATGTCATGGAGTAAAGTCCTATTACTTCTGTACAGCCTTATCTGCAGAAACTATAAGGTAAAAATTATTTAACTGGAACATAAATCTTATAATAATTATAAGTCAATCATTTCTAAATTAGTGAGTTACCCATCACTGAAGGTGTGCAAGTAAAAATTGCATGGCAATCTGATGATCCTTAGTTGTATGTTCTTGGGGTTGGCAGAGGATGAGACCATTTGGTTTCTAAATATAGTCCTGCTTACATATAACTCACTATACTAAAGAATCAGAAAAAGGAAATCACGAATTGAAAAGCTCCATTTTGCCTATATATAAGTCCAGGAAAATCTTAGAGCATTGAAAATTTTGTTCTCATGACTGAAAATGCATTGAAACTCTCACTGAGATTCCCCAGATCCCAGTCCTAGCATACATGCACCATTAGATTGATCTTTTAATTTGGGAATTCTAGGGTAGAACCACTGGTATTTGTGCATTATATAAACAGCTAAAGAGCTGAGCATCTATGGAGAGCTGCCCTGCAAATATCATTCCTTGATTAAAGTCATATGGAACTACTTTCCAACTTTGTTTATCTCACCTTGCAAAAACTCTGTATCTCTGCCACATAACTCTCCAGTAAGAGAAATAACACCATTTCTCAGCAGAATCTGGCAATGTGATATAATAGAAAGCTCTCTGGATCAGCTACAAAGAGAGCTCCATAAAGAGCATATTTTTTTCTCTTTTTCAAAATTGTGTATGGCAGCTAGAGAAAAATCTGGAACATAGTGCCCAATAAATATTCATTTCTTGGAAGTTAGAATGCTGATTTATTAAGAGAGTCATTGCTTTAAAATATTACTATAATATTTCATAGAATTATCCTTTAGCCATCCCTCTGCCCCCACCAAATAATTTCCTTTAAAATAATTTTGATTGCATCAAACTGATACATGAGACTGTCTACCATCCATAGATGTCCAGAGTAGCTCTAGATGAATGGGAAGCCAGAATAGAGAGCCAGGGTAATATGATTGCTTGTTGGATAGTATGCCCCTGAAGAGGGTGTAGGCACCTGCTGGTTTCCAAAGGAATTAAGTTAGGTAACAAACTGGCTTAGGAGGGGATAGGGGAATTAATTTCTCATTGGATAAAGTTACTTAAATAATGCTTATGGATTTGGTCAAGATGGCAGTCATGCTTTATTTAGGGCTGGATCCGTTTTTCATTGGACACATGGTTTTTCTACTAGGTTCAGAGCTCCCCAGTAGTCACACAATAAACTCATGCCTATTACTCATGCTGGGATTTAGCTCAGTTGGTAGAGCACCGCTCTGCAGTCTCTGAGGCCCCCAGTTTGATTCCCAGCACTGCAAAAATGGGAGGACATAACAATCCACTTCCAAGGCAATCCTGAAACAATCAGCCATGGAAAATCCTATGAGGGTCACTATGAGTCGGACACGACTCCATGGCACCTAACAACAACAACATATTATACATGCTCAAATACAATTCAATACACACTCAAATATAATTCAAACATAAATTATTACCAGAAGTGTCAGCCTTTAAACAGGAAACTCAACCACTTTTAGGATTTAATGAATATAATTAGTGTCCACTTTAGGATTTAATACATGAAATTACTCTATACAACAAAACTCATTATATCTGAGTAATATTCAACCAACTGCTAATGTACAACTCAGTTCAGCTGACTAAAATATTGTGTTTGCAGCTTCAAAACTTACTGATGATACTTGGAAAACATCTCTAGGACAACAATGCCTGTTTTTCTTCTCAAGAATAATACCGTGTGAGTGGGTTGTCTAGAATTGCCCTAATGGGAGCAAAATCCTGGTTCCTCCTTCAAGCTTTGCCTGTGACTGTTTGACCTTATATGAGTCACTTAATCTCATAGGGGTTCTTCCCTTTTTTAAAAGGGGGTAGATTGAAGCATAGAGACCCCAAGATCCCTTTAGCTCAAAAGCTATGATCCTGACTTATATCACTCACAATGATATCCCTTTAGCTCTAAAGCTGTGATTCTGACTTACATCACTCACGGGTGATCAAATAGCCCTCCAATAGGAGTTCAGAATGGGATGGGCAAGTGTGAACCTTGAGTGGAGCAAGTGCCCAGGAAAATATTAATGAACTAATGTAACATTCCTTTGAGGCGGTGGAGGTTCAGACGGCTCTTCAGCCACACTCCAGTCTAAGAGTGTTTCATTTCATTATTATTTTTACCAGTGACATAAGTGGAGGACATTAGCATAGGTTTTTCAGTGCTGTCAGGTTTGCACAGGGTTTTGTAGAGCTGAGCAAAGGAAAAATGACTGACTGGTACATTTAATTTATTACTTTTATTGACTTCTGCAGCACCAGTGCAGTTGTACTCAGAAGGGCCATACTAGCTAATAAAATAGGACTTTAGAATTGATGTAGCAAATAAAATGCCAAATAAGAATGCCATTGTTATTAAAATGTAGCGACACTATTGATTTAAAATAAATATATTAGCTAGTTTGCTGTGTGCATTTACGACTGGACTCAGCGGTTGAAGGGACCATTTGGGTTACAGGTTTACATGACAAATGAAAGGCTTCTACCAGGAGGAGTAATGCAGTTTTATGTGGCTGAATTGCCATGGAAACGGAAATAAATCCTGAAGCTAAATAGGGCTGTGAATATCCTGTCTTCTGAGTTCAGCTTGCAGTGCTCTGTAGAAGAAATTCATGGGAAGCTTACTGTAGTTTTCCTTTTAAATGAAAAACTATAGACTTGATATTTCTCAACTCGTATCATTATTGAGCGTTTTCTTTTCACTGTAATTGCTGTGCAGATGGTAGGCTTAGACAAAACAGATCCATCCCCTCTTCTTACACCTCTGCTCAATTTTTCTTATACACACAGACACACACTGCACACCTTACAGCTGTGCTTTGCAATTCTAAGTGGTGTGTGATCACCCATTTTTCAGTGTGAGATATATTACAGGCATGGTCCTGAATGGTCCTGGAAAACATACAGCTCCTAAAGGGCTGTAGTGATTCAAAGATATGTTAACCAGTGTCTGTAGGTGGCTGTCAAGGAGCATCCTCACAGGAGAGCAGTAAATTTCCCTGCAGTTCAGTGCTTCTTGCTACATACATTGTGGTACTTGTGTTTGTATATATGCATGCATGAGCGCTGTTTGCATAAAATGCCCCAGTTAAAGAAATTAATAAATTCCTTGTCTTTTATTCTTGGACTTTTAAATTCATTTATCTAAGAGAGCTGATGGGCTGGGGTTTAGCTCAGTTGGTAGAGTGCCACTCTGTACTGTCTAAGGCCCCAGGTTTGACCCCCAGCACCACAAAAATTGGGGAAGGACCTGGCGGCCCACTCCCAAAACAATCCTGAAACTATCAGCCATTGAAAACCCTATGAATAGTAGAGAAGCACTGACATAGCATGGGCATGGCACGGTGTCAGGGAGTGTTTCATTCTGTTATACATAGAGTCATTAAGAGTCAGACCTGACTTGAGAGCATCTAACAACAAAAACAACAAGAGAGCTGATGGATGTCTTGCTTTGTCTCCTTCCTCTGGTTTCATATCTCTTGAACTGACAACTGCAAACGCAAACCAGCTTTGAGTGACAGCCTGAGGTATCCTGTTGAAGGCATCCACTGAATTGTACCTGCTCTTGGGAGTAATTTTTATCTTTCTAAACTAGATTAACTCATCAAAAAGTAGTCTGGAAACTATTCTTTAGCTTCCAGGTCTCTTTGACCTGACTTGAGTGCTAGATGTGGAGTGTTTACTGTCCTCCATGAAAGTAGAAACCACCAAATCTGTCTTGTTTATCAGTTTGGTAATATTGTCTAAAACTGTGGATGACATGTAATGCGTACATAGTGAATATTTCTGCCATGAATATATTTAGTCAAGCAAATAGCCTCATCAGTAGAATTTCTCTTCTAATAACTTGAGTATTCATAGGAAATAAAAGGGGAAGCTGAAATAATCTGCAGGCAAAGATTGGCTGGCCTAGCTCTACCTCTTCATTTCTTATTGCCTATCAGGGCATGGGCCCACCTGCAGGGCCTAGGTATTTGTGGGTCTTAGCCCAGTTCCTAGTAGGAATGACTATGAAACAAAATAACGCCCACCCCACGTCAATAATTGCTCAGTGGAAATATGGTCAAAGGCTGCACCCTTCCAATGAGCTTCACAAAGGAACTGATTTTCTGGAAGCTTCCAGTCCAGTATCTTTTATCATAATTATTTTAGTGTTTTTAGGAACCAAGGTTAGGAAGGGACAGAGAAATTGGACAACTGGCCTCTATTTTCTAGTTGGCTTTGAATGATTGCATTTGGCCTTGAATACCGAAGGTATTTTCTATTATGTGGATTAAAACTTATAGTGGCCTTAAAAATAGAGAAAAATCATATTTGCTCTTCTTCCTCTGGGCTGGGATTTAGCTCAGTTGGTAGAGCACTGCTGTGCAGTCTCTAAGGTCCCGAGTTCAATTCCTAGCACCGCAAAAATGGGAGAAGGACGTAGCAACCCACTCCCAAGGCAATCCTGAAACAATCTGCCATTGAAGACACTATGAGGGTCGCTATGAGTCAGACATGACTCGACGGCACCTAACAACAACAACAACTTCTCCCTCTACATTGTAATTCATAGCTTTTTTACCTAAAAGTGTGCTGAACTTTAGTTATGACACTTTTCAGTAGGTATCTCAACATTTTTTACCTTGAATTCATGAGTTAATCTATTTCTTTTACATACATTGAATATAATTTTTAAACTATAGTGCAAAATACCATTTCTAAGTGTTTTAAAGTTAATTAGTTGACATATATTTTGCCTATTATGTGTCAAATACTGAGGTCACTGAAATAGAGAAATGCCAATGATGCCAAGAGCTCAATTAGGAAAGGAACTGCCTAGTTTTTCATAGTGTGACTGTCAACTATACCTCCTACATAATATGTGAGCAGCTACCATATGTCAGGCATTATGCATCCACAGGGAAAGATTAAGATGCAGATAAAGGAGTTGACAGTTAATGAGAGTGAGACAAGGCGTGAGGTGGTAGAATCCATGGGATTCACTAATTAGGCTCTTAAATATCTTTCATAAGCAGAATGTTTGATGTTGCTATGATTAGGAATTCTTATTAAAATAGCCCTGTTATACCTCCTAGAGGAGACCTACTTTTCAGATATGTTGCAATGCCAATGGAGGTAAATTATTTCTAGCTTTAGGAGAAATAGTATATATTTAAGAGTTGGTTGCCTTTTGTTTGTTGTTAGGTACCGTTGAGTCGAGTCCTACTTATAGCGACCCTGTGTACAACTGAGCAAAACAACAATACACAGTTGCCATGCACATAATCTTTTTATGTTTGAGCCCATTGTTGCAGCCAATGTGCTTCTCATTTTGAGTCATGCCACATCACCAAGTGAAAGTCCTAGAGGCTTCACTCCCTTCCCTCCATTATGGTTGACTCTACTTTGAGGAAGTTACTCCTCCCAGGTCATCTTTTGCATGCCTTCCAGCCTGTGGGCTCATTTTCTGGCACTATATTTGACAGCACTTCTCTGCTATTCATAGGGTTTTCAATGGATAATAGTTTTGAGAGTGGGCTGCTGGGTCCTTCTCCCTAGTCTTTGTTAGTCTAGAAGCTCAGTTGAAACCTATCCACCATAGGTGTCCCTGTTGGTATCAGGAATACTGGTGGCATCAATTTCAGCATCAAAGCAACATGCAAGCCCCCACAGCATGACACACTGGCAGACATGTTGGGGAGCTGTCTTTTAGAGAAACCAATAGTATGTTTTATTGTAAGAAGCTGTTGGCAGAGGTGTGCAGTCACTCCTTCTTCAGGTAGAGTCAGAGATTCTTGTCTTAGCTCACTAGGAAAAGCACACATCCTCCCCAGGTTCCCACTTATTAGATGAACATTATGTACACCTGTCTTTGAGGACTGGGATTTCAGCCCAAGTGTTTGTAGGTCTTAAGTCTATCCTCAGTAGGAAAGTCCCTTCCATCTGTAGCCATAAATAAGCCACGATAACTGGTAGTGTCTGCCCAGGGCATGTCAAAGTAAATCAGCCTGACAGTTGGAGTTCCTTCCGCTTTGTAGTGAGGGAAGGGAACACAGTCTCAGGAAAGAGCTGTAAAAAAATGACAGATAAAGGGAAAGAGTGTGGCAAAACGAAGTGAACACTGGAGTAGAAGTCACATGTGCTGAATTCAAGTGTCAGCTCCATCACGTGATGTTGGGAAGATATTCAGGATAAGCACCAGATTCTTTGTTTCCAAAGAGGTAACAGTGCCTGCATTATGGGATTACTTGGGCAGTAATGCAAGGAAAGTGTGTATGTATGTATGCATGCGTGTACATACATGTTCATACAAGCACCTGTATACACATCCACTGCCACATTGCAGGTGGCCTTTAATTGTCTTCAGCTTTTCTTCTTTGAATGAAAATTTGTTCAAGAAATACTACTGTCCTTGCCTTCCTCACACAAATGCTCTGAATTTTTCTACAGAAACAACAGACACTAATAAAGATAAGCCTGTGGCTGTACCGCTGTGGCTTAGATCCTGTCAGATCTTGGAACCTAAGCAGGGTTGGGCCTGGTTAGTCCTTGGATGGGAGACTGCCTGGGAGCACCAGGTGCTGTAGGCTTGGGAGAAGGACCTGGCAATCCACTCCCAAAAAGCACTTAGCCATTGAAAACCCTATGAACAGCAGAGAAGCACCAACAATAGTGTTTTGTCTGTTGTACATGGGGTCACTATGAGTTGGGCACCAACTCAATGGCACCTAATAGCAACAACAACAATAATAATAAAGATAAGTTTATTTTATTTCTTTCAATCAGTGCTTTCAACTCTCTGTGTCTATGGCATTAGTTTAGAACTGTGGAGGATAGAGTTCACACCAAAATTGTTGACCTTAAGGAGCTCATAACTCAAGTAAATAGGGGAGAAATCTTGTGAGAGTTAGACAGGAACCTGAGAATGGAATAGCAATGTGGGGCTACCATGTCCTTTACCTCATCTCTGCTTCATACTTTCCACCCTTTGTCATCAGGTCTTCAGCTCCTGATCCAGCTCTCTCTTTACCTGTACCTGGCCCATAAGATTAGTTCACCAACCGTGTGTGTGTGTGTGTGTGTGTGTGTGTGTGTGTGTGTGTGTGTGTAGTACTTGGGACTTGAACTCAGGGCCTCTCACATACTTTATAAGTGCTCTACCCCAGGGCTGCACCCCCAGCCCACTTTTTATTTGTTTTTGTTTTTTTTAATTTTGGGTCAGTGTCTTGCTGAGTTATGCAGGCTGACTCTGTCCTCAAACTCACGATCCTCCTGCCTCAGCCTCCTGGCTGAGATTAGAGGCATGTACCACTGTGCCTGGCTCCCATCATCATATATTTTTATTTCCTGATGTTGACCAGACATTTTGGCCTCAAAATCCTTCCTTCCATTGCATCATCCATCTCTGATTCAGGGAGTGTGGAAACCCTGCCCTTTTGGGTCAGAATTTTTTTCATTTGAAGATGGCTTTAAACTCACTATGTAGCCTAGTTCCTGCCCCAGCCTCCCACATACTGTAATGGGCATGCACCAGGAATTTTCATTTGTACTCTTTATTATTCACAAATGGTTTCCTTCCTTTGAGTATATTCTATAACTTAGTGACTGAGAGTTTTCTTTAATGTGAATTGTCTGCTAATGCCCTTTACCACTTTTCTATTTTATTTTCCTTATTTTATTTTTTGCTTGTAAAGGCTGTATATTGATTTCTAGCCTCCAAAAACCACTAGAAAAACCTGTTGATGAAGCAAAACTCAGTGTATTAAACCTCCTGTATAAGGGAAAGTACCACATTGACAGAATATTTTATCTTAGAAGGAAGGGGTCCTCTGAAGGTTTAGGATTTTAGGATCTCTCTTGGGTGGTTTGAAGACAGATCTTGCAAGGTGCAGAACTTTTTGTAATTGGGCTGAATTGATTGACATAATGAATTCAGATTTGTGGGCATAGAAAATTAAGGCTTTTGAAATGACTATTGATGAGCAAACTGTTAGTTTTCAAAAGGACACTATATTATTGAATTGAAAATCTTATCTTCCAGAAGTATATTTTATGGAGCAAGGAGCTGAATTATTTTTGACTATTCAGTTGTCTTTTGCCTAGGAACAGTGAAAGTGTATGATCAGTTTGATATCTCAAACCTAATAGCAATGATCTTTATGTACTTTATAAAAGTGTAAGTTCCTCCCTCTCTCTCTCTCTCTCTCTCTCTCTCTCTCTCTCTCTTCACTCACACCCCCCCCATTTTCTTTAATACCCTCCCTTCAGCAGAGATAAGTTTGGGAGAAAACAGTCAAAACAGTCCAAATGGTCAACATGTTACTTATATTACAGGTGATCCATTTCATAAAATCTGAATATCCAGCCAAAACAGGGCTCAACCTTAACAAACCTGAAGAACTTGCTGTCTCAGGAGAATAGGGCAGCAAATAATTGAAACTGGACCCCTTGGGGAAAATGAGTAGGTGGGAGGAGAAGAATAGACGAGAGTACAAAATGAAGAGGATGTCGGTGATGCTCTGGAAACCCAGAGGTGGACTAAATGCAGCCAGTGCCAGAGTTAGCCTCTCTCATGGTCTCCACATCCTGTGTGGCTCTAAATAAGATAGGTTCTTTCTGGTGATGACGCCTTGCACAGAACAAGTGAACTATGACCTATCAGGAATACAATTAGTACTTGCCTAGAAGAGTGGCTTTGAGTAATGTATAAGAACATAAATGAGAACTATAACATACCGAGCTCACTTGCTTGTCAATACTTTTTGGTTTAATCTAGTGATAATTGGTGGTAATTTTTCACATTGTATGTCTCTGATTGCAGTTTTAATGAGATGCTTCTGGGATTATCTAAACATGACATTAAATTTTTAGTGATTAAACACATGTAATAATCATATGGAAACTTTTAAAACCTTGGTGCAAGTATCAACACTTTACGTTGATCTAGGTGCCATGGTGCATACCTGTAATCCCAGTGATGTGGGAAGCAGAGGCAGGAGGATCGCAAGTTCAGAGCAGCCTACATGACTTAGCAAGACCCATCTCAAGACAGAAAACAAAACAAAGAAAAACAAAACAAACAAAACAAGAACCACAAAACACTTTAATTTGAGCCAGACAGTGCAGGCTTCTGAATAGATCACTTTCCTCCATCTGACAGTAAGTATTTGATATTTTATTTATTTCTATATTTTACTTTTTTTTTTTTTGCAGTACTTGAGGGATAAACTCAGGGCCTCATACCATATACTTTAGAAGTTCTCTACCACTGAGCTGTATCCTTAGCCCCTGTATTTATTTTTTATTTTCAGTCAGAGCCTTACTAAGTTATGCAGGCTGTCTCTCTGGCCTTGAACTCATGATCCTCCTGCCTCTGCCTCCCTAGTTATGGGGAGTATAGGCATGCACCACTGCACCCATCATTATTTATTTTTAAAATGAAAAGAACTTTTCCATTATTTGGAAAAGTTGTAGGGAGTTTTTTCTCTTTTTAATCTAAGTCTTCTGCATATTACTTATATCAAAATTACATATACACTACTGAAAAATAAGAGTCAGATATGACACGACAGCACCTAACATCAACAACAACTAAAAAATTATACAGTTCATGGGCATTACATTTCCTTAAATGTTATACAAGACTTAGGAAACTGATCTACATGTCAAGAATATTCTTGTCAGTCTATGACACATTAGATTCTGTATAATTTTGACATTTATTTTAAATTTTAATACTTCTTGTATAACTTAGATTTATGATTTGAAATGTGAATGGTAGATATTTGTAATAGATGCATTTGAAACAATAACCCAAAAATATTGATAGCCTTCCAGAAAGCTAATTCAGTTAATTGAAGAATATTCTGCAATTATAAGTGAGTTTTGAACAAAAAAGAGAAAGAGAGAAATAAAAAGTAAAAGAGAACAAAAAACCTGTTACCATTGTCAAGGAGTAATTTAAGCATCAGAATATTCCTAGGCTTACAGTATAAAAACAAAACAATAATTAGGATGAAAGCTTAAAAGATGCTATAGTTTTCATCCAAATACTCAAATTCAAACTTTGATTTTCAAGAAATCTCAGTTTTATCACTAATTTAATAATAAAATGTGTCGTTTATACATTACTTTTATTTAATCACTACACTTTTCTCATGGAAGATTTCAGTGAGAACAAGCTTATTCTGTCACAAAATGCTTAAAGCTCACTGGACTTATACATGGAGTAAGGAAATTCCCACTGACCCTAACTGGCCTCTGAAGAAGCATGTTATTCCTGGCACTGGGGTGTATGCCTGTAATCCCAGCAACTCAGGAGGCAGAGGCAGGAGAATTGCAGGTTTCAACCCATAGGCAGCCTGTGTAACTTAGCAGGAGAAGGGGTGCAGCTCAGTAGTAGAGCGTTTGCAAAGTGTGCATGAGATCCTGGGTTCAGCCCCCTACTGAAAAGAAAAGAGAGAGAGAGAAAGAAAGAAAAAGAAAAGAAAGAAATTCTTGGAAAAGAAAAGAGAGAGAGAGAAAGAGAGAGAACAAAAGAGAGAAAGAGAAAGAAAGAGAGAGAGAGAAAGAGAGAAAGAGAAAGAAAGAAAGAGAGAGAGAGAAAGAAAAAAAGAAAGAAAAAAGAAAAGAAAGAAATTTTTGGAAAAAGATGTGTCAACGGGTTTGCAGAAACTTCCATAGAACCTACCTCTGGTCTGAGCTACATGAACCCTAATATTTTAAAAACAATCATTCTCAATCTCCAGTGCTAAATAGAATTATTCCCTAGTGTGTTTTTAAAAGTATTGATATCTAGATTTGAAATACAGAGGATCTCATTTATTTAGTGTGATGGACAGACTAAACACTGGGGCATTTTAAGCTCCCTGTGTGATTCCAATATGCAGAAAAAAGCTTAGAACCACTATTTAAAAGGTTCTTAATAATCGTTGTGATGAGGCCATTTAATATTTGTACTAAAATCTCTTTTGAAGCAGAACATTGACCTTATAGCAAAACAGTTAACATTTGAGCCTTTCCGACATGTCAGTACTGAACATATTCCCTGCTCTGTCTCAATTCCTCATCACAGGATCTCTAAGAGGTAGCCATTATGTGCAGTTACCGACTTTAAAAAAGTGAGTCTCAGAGAGGTTAAATGACTTATACAAAGTCACCCAGCTAATAAATAGTGGTGCTTGCCTTGTTAACTAGGTGTTTTTATGCTATCTTAAAATCAGATCAGAAAATAGTGTCTGGTCTGAAATAATACACAACACATTGTACAGTACTTAACAAAGAACAGGAACTGCTGACAGGTAAAAACAAAACCTCAGTCTTTCTGAAAAGAAATTAACTTGTTTCTCCAGAGAAACTCTGTGCTTGAGTGAAGTCCTATTACCCATCAACTAATACCCAGAAGGCTCACTGGAGTATGTATGTGTACTAGAGTGCTAATTTAGAAGGTGACCATGATAAATAATCAGCATTGACTACATGGCAGCAAATATTAATCAATGCCATCCACGATGCCTCCTAAGAGACTTTGTTACTAGTTTCTTAAGTACTTAGATTTCAGAAAGGGAGGCGTAATCAATATTACAAAAAGACAATGCAACCAATATGTCTTTGTCTTAATGTAACAGCTAAGCAGATATGCATTAAATCTTTCCTGATGATCTGGAAAACAATGTCATTCCCATCTGGTAGGGCAGCTTCTGGAGAAGTTAGAACAGATAACACTTTTGTCCACATCCATGCCCATCTTTATCACCCTATTCTTTTGCCATCTGGCCTTTCCCCTTCTCCCATTCCTGTTGGTTTTCCTTGAAAGTTCTACCTTCACTTCACTTGCATCTTAAACTCTTTTAGCTCTCTATATCTGAGGCTTAAACTAAAGCAGAATAGTTTGTAGGGTGTGCGCATGTTTTCCTCCTGCTAACCAATAGCATCTGTAAACCTAGACCCAAGGTTATTCTTCATTTTGAAGACTCTGACCACTATTATGAAGTTAGGAAAAAAATGTGTTTACCTGTTGTTGTTGTTGTTGTTGTTAGGTGCCGTCGAGTCAGGTCCAACACAGTGACACTATGTACAACAGGATGATATTTTCTCTGACCCTGTGCCATGCCCTGCACTATTGTCAGTGCTTCTCTGCTATTCATTCAATGGCAGATGGTCTGGGGAGTGGATTGATAGATTTTTCTCCCTAGCCTACAGCACCTGGTATTCCTGGGTGGTCTCCCATCCAAGGACTAACCAGGCTGACTCTGCTTAGCTTCTGAGATCAGGCAGGATCAGATGCTAGGGTGCTATGACTAAAGACGTTTTCCCTTTATTGGTCAGTAATTTAGGACAGAAGAAAATAAAAGGATTTTTTCCTTTCTGCCTGTTCTCTTTGTGTAATATGAGAATAACAAGATCAGTAATTCTCGCAAGGACCTGAAAAGTAGGTGCAACAAATCTTCAAGCTTGGGATTTCCGAGTAAGATATATGTTACGATCATCCGAGTATAGGTCAAATAGGCCACAGATGCTGAGTTCAGAGAGATGTGACTGATTTATAGAAGAATGATACTGGTTGGTTTGCTTCTTAGTAACAGATGAGAATGGAGGATCTGTAAAGCCAGACAATCACATTATTATTTCTGATCAAGTTGACTTAAACGATCAAGGGTTGCCAGAAAAGCAAATAATGTCTCTATTTACATATCAAGGGAACTTTCCATCATATCTACACATTCGTGACCTTGGACAACATAGAGAAAGAAACTAATTCAAGATGGCATTGCCCCCTGAACCTTCATAGGAAGGGTTCTTATTCTAAATGGTAGGAGCCATAAGAAATACACTGGTAAATGGCAAGATGGCACACCATTTATTTTCAGAAGCCACTGTGTGAGAATATAAAGAGCATGATATTGAGAATCCTAAATCTACCTGCATCACTGGCTGGGGGCCTCACCAAGGCACTTAAACTTTCTGAACTCTAAGGCCTCTAAACTGAGGGAACTCCTCACCGTCTGCATTCAGTAGATTATCTTGCAAAGGAGAAATACATGAAGTGATATTATTCCATTGATATCTAATAATACTTACTGTGTGATAAATTTGTCCATGAAAAATATTAGCACTATAATATTAGCATCGTCACAAGGTATAACATTAACCCAGTCAGGTAACCTAAGAAAGCTACTTGTTGTTGTTAGGTGCCATCAAGTCAGTATCCGACTCATAGCGACCCTCATAGGGTTTTCAATGGCTGTTTCGGGATTGCCTTGGGAGTGGATTGCCAGGTCTTTCTCCCATTTCTGTGGTGCTGGGAATTGAACTCGGGACCTCAGAGATTGCAGCGCAGCTCTCTACCAGCTGAGCTAAATCCCAGCCCAAGAAAGCTACTTATGAAAGCAAAATACCAAACACAATTATCCTTTGTTATCCATGGGGGATTAGATTGAGGACACCTCACCCTTCTTGGATGCCAAAGCTTGAAGATGCTCAGATATGTAAAAGGTAATATTGACATTGATGTATACACACCTTCCCATATACTTTAATCTCATGTTGTTGTCATTAGGTGCCCTGGAGTCGGTATCTGACTCATAGCGACCCCATGAACAACAGGTGAAACACTATTGCCTGTGCTTCTCTGCATTCATAGGGTTTTCAATGGCAAATTGATTGGGAGGGAGTTGCTGGGTCCTTCTCCCAAGCTTACAACATCTGGTGTTCCCAGGTGGTCTCCCATCTAAGTACTAACCAGGCCGGAGTCTTCTTAGCTTCCAAGATCTGACGGGATCGGATGCCACAGGGCTATGGCTGCAGGTACTTTAATCTCTAGATTACTTATAATAGCTACTTCAATACGATGTAAACAGTTATACTGAATATTATTTTGGGAATAATTATTTTTTAAATAAAATTTTGGCACATGTTCAGTAAAGAAGTCTTCTTTCCCAAAAACCTTTCCACCTGCAGTTGGTTGACTACATGAACATGGAATTCTCAGATGCAGAGGGCAACTGTGTTCAACTCACTTTCTTGGCCTCTAGAAAACAAGTGTTCATTTTCCCTTTTCTCTTTAATGTTCTGTTCAGGTAGTGGGAAAATTTGACTCAGGAGGCAGAAAGTCCTGGTTTTAATTTAGCTCTTTCTTTAATTAATAAACACAATATGTTAGATAGATTACTTCCACAACTCTTTCCCACTTCACAGGTTGAATTTAAGCAATAATGCTTGTAGGTTGTTGTTGTTGTTGTTAGGTGCGTCGAGTCGGTATCAGACTCATAGCGACCCTCTGTACAGCAGGGAAAACACTATTGTCAGTGCTTCTCTGCTGTGCATAGGGTTTTCAATGGCAGATTGATTTTTGGGAGGGGGTTGCCAGGTCCTTCTCCCAGTGCTTGTAGGTAGAAACTTGAAAAATGGAAGCATGGCAATACTAAAAACTCTACTCACCATAATACTCTATAGTTTTCCAAAACTACTTCAGAAAAAGACAACAAAATCCAATTAGAACTTCTTGACAAATAGCCCCTTCATTCTGCTTATAAGCAGTAATTTTTGTTGTTGTCAGGTGCCGTAGAGTCAGGTCCATTGCATAGTAACCCTATGTACAGCAGAACAAAACACTACCCCACACTGTGCCATACCCCACACTATTGTCAGGGCTTCTCTGCTATTCATAGGGTTTTCCATGGCTGATTGTTTTCAATGGTTGATTGTTTTGGGAGTGGGCTGCCAGCTCTTTCTCCCAAGCCTACAGTACCTGGTGTTCCCAGGTGGTTTCCCATCCAAGTACTAATAAGGCTGGACCCTGCTTAGCTTCTGAGATCTGACAAGATTGGAAGCCAACAGGGTGGTATGGCTGCAGGCATACACAATGATAGTTTCATTTAACTTGAGGGCTAAAAATTTGCTTTATTTCCTAGAGATTTAAGCTGGGTGCTATGATGTACCCCTGTAAACCCAGCAACTCAAGAGGCTGAGATAGGAGGATTGTAAGTTCGAGGCCAGAGGGAGCCTGCACAATTTAACAGGACTGGGTCTCAAAATGAAAAATTGGAATGGGGCTTTGGGTACAGCTCAACGGTAGAACACTTGCCTTGCACATGCCAGGCCCTGCGTTCAACTCCTCCAATCCAAGAGAGAGAGAGAGAGACAGAGAGAGAGAGAGAGAGAGAGAGAGAGAGAGAGAAGGAAAGAAAGAAAGAGGAAAAGAAAAGGAAAAAGAAAAGAAAAGAAAAGAAAAGAGAACAATTACCTTCAAATATATGGAAGGAAATATGAATGTTTATAAACACTACCTAAAGCTGTTTCTTTTTCCTTCAACAACAAAAGTGCTCATTCATTCCGGAACTTTATTGCGTTGTAGCTTATTAATTTATTGCCTTTGTGTCCAGCTCCCTGAGGGCATAAAATGCGCTCTTGGAATTGGTTCTTTAATATTACAGTGTTATACAGACAAATGAGACGTACATTTCTCTTCACCTCTTGATTCAAACATTAGCCACAGCATATGCGTGATAACACTGCTTCTGTGTTCCCCAAATCATAGCCCATATTAATTTACGGGATTTCTACTAATAAGGTGTAATAGATGAGGAGATTTCCCCCAATAGATTTTCATGTAAATGTCTTCCCAGGAGCCTTTGTAGCACATGGGGCCAGAATGCTTGAATTTTAAATCTAAGAATTTTACAAAATGGGATAATTATAACTCCAGAGAAAGGATTATGCTTCTTTGGCCTTTCAGACACACAGGCCAGGTTCACTGTTTCTCCAGCTGAGATTTGTGGATTCCTTTCATTAGAAATTCCAAGGCTGGTCATTAATAAATTTAGATTTCTGAACCTGATTGCAGATTCACAATCAGAGTACCTGAGAATAAGGATTAGAAAATAGCATTTTAAGCTGGGAACAGTTGTAGTTCCAGCTACTCAGGAGGCTTAAGAAGGAGGATTGATTTGAGTCTAAGGTTTTGAGACCAGCCTGAGTAACAAAGCAGTACCTTATCTCAAAACAAAACACCCCCCTAAAAAATAGCAAATATTTTTTTACTAATGTCTTCATGGGTCAGAAGAAGGTAGAGAACTTTGATGTTACAGAGCAAATTTGCTGACCTCCAGCCCCATCGAGACTGCCAGCCAGACCAGGCAAAAACCAAACAAACTTGAGTTTGACTCTAATAACACATCTCTCCTCTATAAAATGTGCAATAGGTCTAGAGATATTGCAGCCCTTTTTTGCCTGTTACGTGACAACCTGATGGCTGTCAGTCAACCTCCAGCATGGATTAGCTGCTTGTCTCCAAGACTCTGACTACTCCCATATGAACTGGTTGATGCTCTTTCTCCTATTTCACAAAATGAGAGAACAGAGAATGAGAAAAGTGGCTTACTAAAATTTGCAGCTACTAAAATCAAAAATTGAATCCAAGTCATTGTTCTGTGACTCTAAACCTCATTTTAGAGATTTCAACCACACTTTTGTGATTAAAAACAGGGTTATATTTGGAAAGCACCACATACCCCAAATTGTATTTTTATTGTAGAATTTTAAAATAATTTTATTTTTTGACCTTTCAGATTGGAGTCTTACAGTTTTACAGTGCTGCTGGGTTATATGTTGGGAGAGGTGGGAGATGATCCTGAGAATCTGGTCTAATAACTCAGGAATCCATCAAGAAGTATTCAGGGGAACGTCTAGATTGTATACTGGGGTCCAAAAGCAGTTGAACTTTCTGGAAATTGTCTTTATAAGAATTTAGTAAAAATGTTAAATTGATAGTGTAATAAAGTCCTATGACTTCTGGGCATGTTCTTGATTGAAAAAAAGAAATTAAGGTAGGCATGTTTACTTTTAGGTTACAATGATAGAAACTAAGTTCAAAGTGGCGTAAGTAAGAAGGAAGATTCATTGTCTCACATCTCTTAAACATCCCTGATTAATTGGCGTCATATATGGCCAATTCCAGAAGCTACAAAGACAGAACCACAACTTTGTTATAACTCTCTTTGCCTCATCTCCAGGTGGATTCTCCCTGCGATTTAAGGGAAGGCATGCCAGCAAGTTCAACTTATATGAGGATATATCTTGTCAAATTGAGAAAAAAGATACATTTCTTATTTTCATTATTTCTAGAGAAATCCCCTAACTTGGTAGCTTGCTAATTGGGTAGAAATATATAAATGGTTGGCCAGGTCTGGGTAGAATGCCCATTTCTGTGGCCAGAGACAGGTCGGGACAGTCTGGATCTCACTGAGAAACGAAGGAGGGATGATTGATGCTAATGGGACACACAGCCCAGCTGACCATAGAGAGTGCAACAGCTGACTCAGCAAAAGTGCTTGTTCAATACTAACTTACTATTTTCATTGCTGTCGTCAATATTATCATCATCAATATACTAACATCACAATAATTACTTCTGCTACTATTTCCAGAGTTCTGTTCACCTTTTTCTTATAGAAATGAACTATTTTAATAATAGAATGGGGAGGAAAAATTTCAAGTCTTCATTTATAAATGGTGACTAAAGTTGGACTGTCCATAATACATCCTGTTAATAGTTGTTGTTGTTAATGTTGTTAGGTGCCATCGAGTCGGTATCCGATTCATAGCAACCCTAAGTACAACAGGCGAAACACTATTGTCAGTGCTTCTCTGCTGTTCATAGGGTTTTCAATGGCAGATTGATTTTGGGGAGTGGGTTGCTGGGTCTGTCTCCCAAGCCTACAGCACCTGGTGTTCCCAGGTGGTCTCCCATCCAAGTACTAACCAGGCCCGACCTTGCTTAACTTCCAAGATCTAACAGGACCGGATGCCACTGGGCTACAGCTGCAGGCTGTTAACAGTTAGACATGTATTATTAGAATAAAACTCATGTTGGCCTTTTTTTCACCTGGTCTGTCTGGATGGATGGAGCTGAACCTCAGCAAATTTGCTCTGTCACATCCAAGTTTTCTACCCTCTTCTAACCAATGCAGAGATTTGTAAAAATTATTTTTTATAAAATAAACTGGTAAATGAGAGATGTTATATGTGTGCCAGGTTGGTGGAGAAATAAGAGAATGTTAAAATACTTGCAAAGCACTTACTTTTCTGAAACTTGTGCTTTTTCATTTCCCCACCATTATATTATAAATTTGGTATTACTTATCTTCTTTTCAGATGAGAAAACCTCAGGGTTAAGGGACTTGATTTTATTCATTCATTCATTCATTTATTCATTCATTCAGCAACCATGTACTGTGCTTATCCAAGATGGCAAGCAATAAGCTAGGAATTGAGTTAGGATTTTCTGCATGTACCTATCCCTCCTAAATCATGGAAATCTTAACGTAAGAGTGTAGATATTCTGTATTCTGACATCCAGACCCAGACCTCTGTTCCTTTCTTCCCAGATCACACACTGCAAACAACAAAATTAGAGACAATTACATGCTAATGAAAACCCCTACATTCCCTGAGGAGGCTAGCTCTGTTTACAGCACACTGACAGGCCCCCACGGGAACAATTCCCACCGCAATCTCTTTAAAGAATTAGTTTTCCCTGAATCCTGTGCTTCTTTCATCAGGGAACTAATACAGAAAATTAGTCAGTGAGGTTGTTGCTGTTGAGTTATTGATTCTCTGACTGCCAGGTGGAGAACCCACAGGGCAGTGTCCCTGTAGAAACTGGGGAGGAAGCAGGGCAGCTAAAAGGCCTTGGTTCTGGCAGCAGCTACAGCGAAGAGTGTCTGTGATTGTGAATGCATCTGTAAAATAAGTACATGCTACAAAAGGATTTCTGATTTAGCCAATGTGGAAAATAATTCCTGAAATGTCAATATTACTCTCACGTTATGCAATACTCAGAACATTACTAGTATCTTAAGCTGTGCACCTGGTGCTGTGCCAAGTGTTTTACATGCCTTTAGTTGACTCATCTCCATAGCAATCCTGTGCATTATATGCGACTTTTGTTCTAGAAGTTGATGCCACTTGGTCAATGAGTAAATTATTGCATTTGTTGTTGTTAGGTACCATCGAGTCAGTATCCGACTCATAGCAACCCTCATAGGGTTTTCAATGGCGGACTGTTTCGGGATTTCCTTGGGAGTGGATTGCCAGGTCCTTCTCCCATTTAATTCACCCAGAGTCTCCTTGAGAAAGCATGTAGGGGAGCTGGGGATGGAAGCCAGGTAGCTTGTGTCCAGAGCGTGAGCACAAAAAATATCCCCTAGCCTGTGTTCTCCCCTCCCCAAAAGAAATGCTGTATTTCTCTGTGGTGTCAGTTTATTCAGACTTGGTTGTGTGCAGTATTTTAAGTTTTATTGTAATGTGTTAAAATATCATTAATGTAGGTAGAGGCCTGCAGCCTTGTCACCCTGGCATCTAATCCCATCAGATCTGTGAAACTAAGCAGGGACAGTCCTGGTTGGTACTTGTATGGGAGACCGTCTAGGAATATCAGATACTGTAGGCTTGGGAGAAGGATTAGGCAGTCTAGTCCCAAAAAACAATCAGCCATTGAAAATCCTATGAATAGCAGAGAAGCACTAACAGTGCCCAGCATGGCACCATGGTGGGGAGTGTTTCATCTGTTGTACATAGGATCACTATGAATTGGACCTGACTCAACGACACCTAACAACAACAGCAATCTATGAGGGAAAAGGTAGAATGTTAGAAACCTTAAATAGACTCAGAATTTAAAAGAAATATATATTGCCCTGACAATATATATCTTAAAAAATGTAACTTTTCTTGGCTGGTGAAGAGAATTCTGAGATGCTTCTGTCCAAGTTTAATTTATAAAGAAGCTGGAGGACTTAACAAACCTGCTCAATCTTCTCATTACTTACTTAAAAACTATTTAGGGTAGATTTAAAATGTTATATATAAATCATGGTCGTGACTGGGGACATAAAGATGTGTATGTCCAATTACTACCTTTGAGAAACTGCGTGAGGTATCTAAAATAGCCAAGCTCAGAAGTAGAGAAGAGGATGGTGCGTGCCAGCAGCTAGGGGAGATATTACTCAGTGGTTTTAATGCTTCATTTGTACAAAATGAATAAATTCTGAGCCTGCATCCTGACTACTGTGGCTTCCAATCCTATCAGATCTGGGAAGCTAAGCAGGGTCAAGTCTGGTTAGTCCCTAGATGGGAGACTTCCTGGGTATACTAGGTGCTGCAGGCTTGGGAAAAAAAGACCTAGCAACCCACCCCCAAAGCAATCAGCCATTGGAAACATTATTAACAGTAGAGCAGCACTGACAATAGATCTGGGCATGGCACAGTGATGGGTAGTGTTTTGTCTTGTATGTAGGGTCACTATGTGTCAGACCTGACTCAACGGCATCTAACAACATCAACAACAACACATAAATTCTAGCAATCTGATGTACAGCATAGCACCTAGAGTAAACAGTGTGACTTTGTATATTTTAAAATAGGTTAGTGAATGGATCTTGTGTTAAGTATTCTTACCAGAAACAAAGCAAAGCAAAATACTGAAGGACACAAGAAAATGTGAGAGAGTGGGTGATGAATATGTCTACTACCTTGATAGTGGTACTCGTATCACCAGTATAGGCATAGGGTCCAAACTCATCAAAATATATTCATAAAGTATATGAAATATTTGTATATTAATAACACATCAATAAAGCTTTAAAATAAAATGTAATGTTAAAAACTTTTAAAAAGGTCACAGTCAGAGAGAGAATGGCAAATATTCTGTTTATACGTTTTATAACTATATACAAGGACACTCCCCAACATGTCTGTCAGTTTGCTGTACTGTGGGTGATTATGTGTTGCTGTGATGCTGAAAGCTACGCTTCCTGTACTACAGATACCACCAGGGTCACCCATGGTGGACAGGTTTCATTTGAACTTCCAGAATAAGAAGAACTAAGGAGTAAGGGCATGGCAGCTTACTCCTAAAACATCTAGCTATTGAAAATCCTATGAATAGAGGAGAAACTGTCAGATATAGTGCTAAAAAGTGATCCCGCCAAGTTGGAAAGCACTTAAAAGACTACTGGGGAAGAGTTGCCTCCTTAAAGTAGAGTCTACATTAATGATGGGAATGGAGTAAAACCCCAGGAACACCATTTGCTGATGTGGCACACCTCAAAATGAGGAGGAGCAACTGTACACACCCATTAATAATTGGAAGATAGAATGTATGTAGCATGAATCTAGGAAAATTGAAAATCGTCAAAAGGGAAATGCAGGGCATAAACATTGACATTCTATGCATCAGTGAGCTAAAATGGACTGGCATAGCCCATTTTAAATCAGATAATTATATAGTCTACTATACCAGGAATGACAAATTAAGGAGAAATGGGGATGCAGTCATCATCAAAAAAGACATCTCAAGATCTGTGCTGAAGTTCAATACTGTCAGTAATAGAATAATATCCACATACCTACATGGAAGACTAGTTAATATGACTTATTCAAATTTACACACCCACCAGTAAAGCCACAAATGAAGATGGGGAAGACTTTATCAGCTTCTGGAATCTGAAATAGGTCAAACATGCAATCAGGATGTATTGATGATTACTGATGACTGGAATACGAAGGTTAAAAAAAAGAAGAAGGCTCAGCAGTCAGAAAATATGGCCTTGGTGACAAAAATTATGCTGGAAATCATATAATAGAATGTTGTGGTACCAATGAACTTTTCACTGACAATACACTTTTTCACCAATATAAACGGTGACTATACACATGGACTTCACCAGGTGGAACATAGAGGAACCAAATCAACTACATTTGTGGAAAGAGACAATGGAAAAGTTCAATATCAAATGTCAGAAAGAGACCAGGTACTGATTGTGGATCAAACCATCAACTGCTCATATGCAAGTTACAAATGAGACTGAAGAAAGTTAGAACAAGTATACAAAACCAAGGTATGACCTTGAGTATATCCCACCTGAGTGCAAAGACCACCCAATAACAGGTTTAGTGTATTAGATATGAATGATAGAAGATCAGATGAGTTGTGGCATGACATCAAAGGCATCATTCATGAGGAAAGCAAAAGCTTATTAAAAAGATAGGGGAAAAAAAGACCAAATTACATACCAAAAGGGACTCTGAAACTTGCCCTTGAATATCAAGCAGCTAAAGCAAAAAGAAGACATGACAAAGTTCAGGAACTAAACAGAAGATTTCAAAGGGCAGCTTGAGAAGACAAAATCAAATATTTTAATGACATATGCAAAGAACTGGAGGTAGAAATCCAAAAGGGAAGAACATGCTCTATTTTTCTCAAGCTTAAGGGATTGAAGAAAAATTCAAGCCTCAAGTAGCAATAGTGAAGGATTCTACAGGGAAAACATTAAATGATGCAAGAAACATCAACAGAAGATGAAAAGAATACACAGAGTCATTATACCAAAAAGAATTGATGGATGACCAGCCATTTCTAAAGGTTGCTTATGATCAGGAAATAGTGATACTTAAGGATGAAATGGAAGCTTCCTTGAAGGAATTGGCAAAATAATACCCTGGTCAACTGACTGGAAGAGATCCATATTTGGCCCTATTCCCAAGAAAGGGGATCCAACTGAATATGGAAACTATCAAATGATATCACTAATACCACATGCAAGCAAAATTTTACTAAAGATCATTGCAAAGCAACTGCAGCAGTATATAGACAGGGAATTACCAGAAAATCCTACTGGATTCAGAAGAGGACCTGGCACCAGGGACATCTTTGCTGTTGTCAGATGGATATTAGCCAAAAGCAGGGAATATCAGAAAAATGTCTATGTTTTATTGACTATACAAAGGCATTTGACTGTGTGGATCATAACAAATTATGGATAACACTTCAAAGAATGGGAATACCAGAGCACCTAATTGTACTCATGAGGAATCTGTACATGGACAAGGAGGCAGTTGTTCGAATAGAACAAGGAAACACTGCCTGGTTTAAAGTTGAGAGAGGTGTGCATGAGGGCTGTATACTTTCACTATATCTCTTCAAGTTCTATGCTGAGCAAATAATCCAAGAATTTGGATTTTTGAAGATTAACACCACATCAGGATTGGAGGAAGACCTATTGACCTGCATTATGCAGATGACACAGCTCTGCTTGTTGAAAATGAAGAAGATGTGAAATATTTACTGATGAAAATCAAAGAATATAGCCTTTAGTATGGATTGCAACACAACATTAACAAAACAAAAATCTTTACAATTAGGTCAGTATGCAACTTCCCATTAAGTGGGGAAAAGATTGAGGTTGTCCATGATTTTGCTCTACTTGGTTCTACAATCAACACAGTAGTCAAGAATCAAAAGACCCATTGCTTTGGGAAAAGCTGTGGCAAAATATTTCTTTGAAGTATTGAAAAGTAAAGATGTCACACTGAAGATGAAGGTGCACCTGACTCATGCCATGGTATTTTCAGTTGCATTATATGGTTGTGAAAGCTGGACATTGAACAAGGAAGACTGGAGAAGAATTAATGCATTTGAATTATGGTGCTAGGGATGAATATTGACTATACCATGGACTGCCAAAAGAATCAACAGATCTGACCTAGAAGAAGTGCAACCAGAGGGATCCTTGGGAGCAAGAATGGCTAAACTTTGCCTTATGTATTTTGGACATGTAGTCAGGAGGGACTAATCCCTGAAGGACATCATGTTTGGGAGAGTGGCAGGTCAATGAAAAAAAGGAAAATCCTCCATTAGATGGATTGACACAGTGTCTGCAACAATGAGCTTAAACATAAATAAGATTG
Organism: Pedetes capensis; assembly: GCA_007922755.1. Classification (NCBI taxonomy): domain Eukaryota; kingdom Metazoa; phylum Chordata; class Mammalia; order Rodentia; family Pedetidae; genus Pedetes; species Pedetes capensis. The sequence continues at coordinate 26,330 of VMDO01014669.1, read as the reverse complement.
TGTGCCTGGTATAGAACTGAGGAGTGTTTTGTTCTGCTGTACATAGGGTCGCTATGATTCAGACTGACTCAGTGGCACCTAACAACAACAATGGCATATTTCAAAATACACATGTACTCTAATTGTCTTGGGATATTATTTTCTTTGTTCTCTAGTTTCTTCATTTGTAAAATAGTGATTATTAATAGTACATACCTTATTAGGCAATGATGGGAAATAAATATAATTAGTGTAAAGACTTAGAACAGTGCTTGGAATAAAAAAAAAGTCCAATAAATGTTAAATATTATCATCCATCTTACCATTAATACTTTCCCCAATTTTCAGTTTGTTGATATAATGCCTGAGAGAAAGGCTTAGCAGGATAGGTTTAATTCAGACTTCATTTGGGGTTTCTTTTCACTGAGCAGAGTAAACATTAAAGTTTCTGAGAGCAATGACAATGACTCTTCTCTGTATCTCCAGTGCCTAGTCCCATGTGGACAACCAACAATTCTCAGAAGTATGTCTCAAGGAGATGAACCAACAAGTCAAAGCACATCTAACACCACTGAGCAGTTATTCAAAACATTAGGGTAGAAACCAGATAGAACTATCATTTTTGCTAAAGCAGAATGAATATATGAGTCAGAGGAAGCTAAAGATAATAAATATTTAAAGATGCATTCTAGCACCTTGCTCACAGATAAAGACCATTTTGCATTTCCACAAAATTAAGACAGTTATATGAGCATTTATTAGAACAAATCAACCCAGAGAAAAAGATTGATCTGCTTCTGAATTAATTGAAAGTAAAGCTCAAAAGTGGCTGATGGATATTAAATTTAAAAAAAGGAAAATTAGAAAGTAATTTTTGAAATGCAGAAATACCAACACTGTCAGAAAAGACTTAAAAAGCATGCAGCTTCTGTTTTCATAATTTTGGTGAAGGAAGCAGGGCAGACTGATAAAGACTCACCTAGACAAAAACAAGACGCATTATATGGTCTACTTGACTTAGACAAAATAGTTTTGACCCATCGTTCTGGACTGATAGGTTTGGATGCTATCATAGAAGAAGGAAAAAGAAAGAAAAGAAAGAAAATCATTGGAATAACAATAAAACCTCAGACTTGAATAGCTAAAACAAGTTGGTTTAAAATTTTGACCCTACCTTCTCCTTGCAGAAGGCTAGTGAACTTATTTCCTAATCTTAAAATGGAAAGCATAGCCTTCTAGATGTAGATTATCATACTATGTTAACAAGTCTATTTCAGTGCCTTAAATATCATAAGTAACTTAAAGCTCTTAGTTGAATCTGAAATATATAATTTTTCTCAACTATTAAAGATTTATTAGTTTATAACCATATATTTTTTTGCAATATAAAGAACCTTTCAAGAACTGAATTGCCCACTTATTAAAGGGCCATTTTACATTATATTAACCTCATGCTTCTTACACTAACCAGTATTCAACAAAATCTTACGATGTTAGTAGTAAAATTTGCAGTTGTGATTTATAGACCACAAATTATTTTTCATACTTTTTATTACATGGAAAATGGAGGATGACATGGGCCACCATATGTGAATCCTGAATTCTCCTCATTAGACATTATAATTTTCAGCAATAATAAAGTTCAAATAAAGGTTCCAACCACACACTAAGTTCTTGATAAATAGGTCACATTATCCAAGGTATTTAAGGGATCATATACAATCTGTAAACCAAGGTAGCCAAACATTTTCAATGAAGAGTCCTATAGAAGATGTAGTTTTAGTAGCCATCTAACTCTATCATTGTTTGGTGAGAGCAGCTACAACCAATGGGTATAGTTGTGTTTTAATAAAAGTTTATTTGAAAAAACGAGTAGCTGGCAGGATTTGACTGTTGGCACTTACTATGAACCTATGTGTTCCCAATATCTAATTTAGTGTCTTTTTCAGACATAGAAGCCTAGGAAAGGGAGAGATGATATTGAAATTGGAAGACTTGGTAAGACTTCATGTCCTGGGTCACCTATCTACTAGATGTGTGTCATGGAGCATGAAACACAGCTTTTCTGAGCCTTATATTTCTTCAGATGAAAAACTAGAATAAGCTTTTCTGCCTCACAGGTGTGGCAAAGACCAAACAGACACTGTAAGTGATCGAGAAATATCACAGACTGCAAGGTGCCACATAAATCTGGAGTTTTTAATCAAGACATCTATGGTGGTGCTTTAAGGGGAGATGGAGATATGACTTAGAATTACCCTGATCATCTTTCACGTGCACAGAGAAAAGAGAAGAAAGAATCATTCCATTTTGATCTTGCTTCCATCAGTAAATGACTTCATGCTTAAGAGTAGCAGGCCTTTGAAAAAATGGTAATCAGCAAAACAAATTCCCTATGCAAATAATCAAATGGCTTCACATAATTGCTAGGTGTCAACCACAGAAAACTCAAGTTTTAAAAAAGGAAAGATTATGTATAAATTAGAATAATTAATGACAGAAAAAATATTGTGATCTCAGTATTATAAATATTATCTGACATAAAAGCAATCAGTGATTAATACCTAAAAACCCAATTTTATGCAAGATTACATTCAACAAGCATAATGGTTGGTTAAATTTTGGGAGGAATGTCTGTGTGTGCATGATTAATCCTTTGTTCTCTTTCAGTGCTTATTAGTTTAGCTGTTCCAGCTTTCTTTAAAGTTGGAATATATATCCTTTATTTTTATTCTCTCTTCTAAAAGTTACTTTGAAAGCATAAATATGATGAGGTAGGAAAATCAAAATCAATTTTCAATGACCCAAGGGCTGGTGAATGAGTCCTTGAGTTTTAAATTAAATCTCACTGAACAGACAGCTTCACTTTTTTTCCTGTGGCTGTAGCCAGTTTGGTTGGTTCTGTCTGCTTTCATAAGGTAAGATGGTTACTGTTAGGCTGAAGAGAGGAGTCAAGAATATGAATGATGAGGCCCTTCTAGGCACAGATCTTGAGATCTAAGCCTGAGAAAAGAAAAGGAAGCCAGCTAGCAGAATAGGCCATATGGATCAAAGTATAATGGATATAATTTAACACAGGACAAATATTCCAAATATTAGTTCTTTATATATCAAATCTAATTTACTTCTGAGTCTTTCATTCCCAAAGTTGGCACAAAATTTAATAGCAGTTATTGGCATGTACCGTGGTGCCTGGCTACTTCTCACTATTAGCCTTTAAGGATTCCAAAGAAAATAAACATGTATGGTGCTTCTTTTCAGATAAATGTAGACAGAAGGGGAACAAGTTCTCCAATGTTGGTGCTCTCTGAACAATTTCTCTCTACCATCCCTGCTAAGGCCCACAGTGTAATGTACAGTGGCCAATGACTGTGTGATTGCTTCCATGTAAGGATGAACTAAAACAAAACTAATTGCTGTCTTTTTAAATCCTGTAATGATCCCATCAGAAAAAAACTAAAATTATTATTATTTTTCATTTTCCTACCACAGAAGAGTATTGGGTATTTATATCCTTCAGCTCTAGAAGGAGAATAGATCAACTTTTTCAGGGAAAATTTAGATCAGTGAGGAATTACGTGTTTGTCCAAGAAGGAGAAGGAACAGAAGCTATGATTAGGGAAGTGTGAGATAGCCCTCCAAAATGGATCCTATGACTGAGATTTCACAGAATCCATTGTCATGAGAATATAAGCGACCTGTGTCCTCTTTATTCATGTGCTCTTTCCTCTAGAGAAGGTGGAGGAAGAGCATGCCACCACAAAATTCTCCTCCCTGAAGTAGACCAGGTTTGTTATGGTTTGGACTTAAATTGTCCCCCAAAGGTCATGTTTGGTCCCTCGCTGGTGGCACTGTCCTGGAAGGTTGTGAAACTTTGAGAGACAGGCCGTGGGTGGAAATAGCTCCCCAGGGACAGGGCTTTGGAAGTTTTTACCCTGGACCCACAGCCCCGGCTTCTCTCTGCTTCCTGCTCGTGAAGATGTAAGGTTGTCTACCATGGGCCCTGCTGCCTACCTTCCCCCCCTTCAATGTGAACTGATTCCTCTAACCATGAGCCTTCAATCAATCTCTTTCCTCCACAAGTTAGCCTCTGTTGGTTTTTCTGCTACAGCAACAGCAGCTGACTAAAACAATACGATGCTGATGTAGTCACTGGTCACAATGGACTACTGACTAAAGGCTGTTTGTTTCCTTAGAAGTATAAGCAAAGGAGGACTCCAAATAGGGAGAAGATACCATTGCATAGTTTGGATCTTAAATGTCCTCCAGCGGCCCATGTGTTAAAGGCTGAGTTCCTAGCTTGCCTTGTTGGAAAGGGGTGGAAACTATAAGGGGTGGGGCTTAGAGGGAAGTCTTCTAGTCATTGTGGGCATGCCCTCAAAGGGGATGTGGAGTCCAGATTTCTTCCTCTTTTTCTCTTTTACTTCCTGGTGATGATGTAAACCATTTGCCCCGTCATGACCTCCCCACTATGGTGTGCTGTACTGCTACAGGCCCAAATCAGAGTGGCCAATCAGTCATGCCCGACGCTTCCAATACTGGGGCCAAAATAAGCCTTCTTTCTTTATAAACAGATTGTCTTGGGAATTTGTTACAGTGATGGAAAGCTGATTAAAACACCATCAAAGAATAAATAATGAGGAATACCCTTTCTATTATTATGGCATGATCCTCAGAATATATTGTTAAATTAAAAAGAAAAGTGAAGTTATACGTGTAGAGTACAATATGTTTCATAAAAGAAAAGTAAGAGAATATAACACATTTTAACATGTAGTAAACTAAAATATATAAATATATTATTTATACATTGTAATAGTAGAGGGCACCACAAAAATGGGAGAAGGACATGGCAACCCAATCCTGAGGCAATCCCGAGACAATCAGTCATTGAAAACCCTATGAGGGTCCCTATGAGTCAGACAGGACTTGATGACACCTAACAACAACAACCATGAGGAAGACATAAAGCAAGGAGAAGAATCGTGTGCTGTAGTTTTAGATGTAGTGGTCTAAGAAGCCAGCTTCTCTGAGTGGACACCCGGACTGAGAAAGTCAGGTGAATAAGAGGGAGAAGAGTATGTATGGGTAGGAACTGCTGGATATGCATCAAGTACAGTCAGAGGGTTTTCAGGGATGGAAGGGAATGGGTCAGGGTGAAGTGAAGAACATGAATGAGTTTGGAGGGGTGGTTTTGTCTCAGTTCACCTAGGGCCTGATGGACTAGAGTAGGACGTTGCGTTTTGTGTGATTAAAATGGTTCATTGAAGCTGGACATGGTGGTGCACGCCTATAATCCCAGTGACTGGAGAGGCAGAGGCAGAGAATCATGAGTCTGAGGACAGAGGCAGCCTGCATAACTTACCAAGACCCTGACACAAATTAAAAAAAAAAAAAAAAAGATCATCCAGTGAATCTCTTTGACCAAGAAAGAGCCATGAACTGATTTACACTAAAAAAATTCCTCTGGATCCAAACAGAAGTGTCCATGAGGCCTGTGGGTGGAAGCAGTGCCCCAGGCCAGAGGCGACTGTAATTTCCACAGGAGTCCGGAGACCATCTAAGATGGGAGCTCACAGGCAGAAGATAGGGTGTGATCTGATTGTATCTGGAATGTGGAGCTGTCAGATCTGAAGTGCAGTGTGAGACCTGAAGAGAGCTCAAAGATGACTCTTCTCTTTTTTTCTTTTTCTTTTTCCTTTTTTCTTTTTTTGGAGTTGGGGACCTAGCTGTGTAAACACACAGGCTTGTAATGGAATGGGGATGAGAGTTAGAGAAGCAAGAAGAGAGTCAGGTACACCAGTCTATGTATTGTTTACTTGCACCATAAATATTCTTCAGAGAAAAAAATCCCCAGTGAGTATCTCCCACCCAGGGGTAGAATATCTGAAATTATTGCTACAGTATAACACTTTTATTAGAATTGTGAAGCATTTTGAAAATAGCCTCTCAGTTAAGCATGATTAATAATATTTTTAAAAATTGGCTCATTGTCACTACTACCTGACAGACTTTCAACTTCTTAAAATTTCTGCAGGGCGTTTTAAAAATAGCAGACAAGCCTCTTCAAATTATTCCATTAATATATGCGAGTTGGGTTTTGATTTTGGGGGACTCCCTTTTCTGTTTGAGGTGTGTGTTTGAATCTGTTTTTATATTACCTAGCAGGAATATTGCATCTGCAGCCTCATGTCGGTTTTTAAGTTCAGTATGATAGTCTGAAAAACAATTAACATCCACAGGGACACAAATTCAATATTGACTCTAAGATCCTCACTGTCCTGCAGAATAGTTTTGTTTTCTTCTAAGCTGGTCTGAAGCTCTATTTTTAGATTGCATTGTTCTCAACATTGTCTTTGGTAAATTATAATATAGACCAGCTCTGAGGAATCCTTCAACAGACAAAGCTAGATTGGCCCCAGAGTGACCTAATCTTGTCTGATTTGCAAACATAAGTGAAACTGGAGCTATTTCTTATAAATGCCTATACTAAGGAACCGAGCATTAAGGTTGATGAAATAATGAGACTGAATAATTAAAATCTATCAAGAATTTCCTTGACTTTGGCTCTGTGTTCACTCTATAAAAGCTCCCCCCTTGCTTTCACTCAGTGGAGTCCCCAAGCTACTTGTGATTTGGAGTTGTCTGTTTGTGAGTCATTGCTTGCTTAAAAAAATTTACGTATTTATTTGCCTCAGTTTCCCTCTTAACACTTGAAGAACAGAACTGATGACATATCAGAGGAGATGTCTGGTTACAGCAAGTTAACAAATCATCCCAGATCTATGTGGTTTAATGCAATAGCATGAATGATCTTTAACAAAAGCCTATTGCTGCCCTTTGTGCTTCGCTGGGACTATTTTGTGTTGTGCGACGGCTCTTCCATCCCAAAAAAAGCCTCCTCCAAGCCTCCTTCACAAGGGAATAGACGGATCCAAAGGGCATCTTGCCACAGCTATTAATTGCTGTGAACTTGAAGGTACAAATGTCATTTCTGCTTATAATCATTGTCCAGACAAATCTAAGTGACTTAAACCACAATGTTATTTTGATCACAATATTCAGTTTGAACAGGACTTGAAGGAATGACCCTTCTCTTTTCCAGGTAGTATCAGCCCAAGGTGCTAATCAAGATTCTATCTAAAGACAGCTGTTTTACATGGCTTGCAATTTTAGATTCAGGGGCAGCTAGAAACTTAATTTTGCTCCACATCAGCCTCTCCATATCACTTCTTGGGCTTCCTCACCACACAGTAATTGGGTTCCCAGGGCAAGTATTCCAAAAGATGGGAAGGGGGTATTACCAGTGTCTTATCAAGATCTAAGTCCTAGAGCTGGAGTAATATCCTCTCCACTATATGCCGTCAAGCAGCTTAAGAGCCACCCAGATTTAAGATAAGAAGATGTAAGTGTGGACAATCCCCTCTGATGACCCTCCTCTGTGAGGGATTGTCTCACCTAGTACCTGACTACCATCCAGGAATCAGTCCAACTACCCTTCGAGTGTTCCTACCAGAAGAAAAATATAGTTTCTCCTTTGTATTCTGTCTATCCCATTTTTGAATGGGCACTTTGCCCTGAGCCCAAAATGAGAGTTGATTTTCAGTTTGCTCAGCTTTTATCCCAGGAGGACAGGTGAGACTACTTCTAAGAAATTCATTTGCTGGACAGACTTTCAACTTCTTAAAATTTCTGCAGGGCATTTTAAAAATAGCAGCCAAGCCTCTTTAAATTATTCCATTAATATATGTGAGTTGGGTTTTGATTTTGGGGGACTCCCTTTTCTGTTTGAGGTGTGTGTTTGAATCTGTTTTTATATTACCTAGCAGGAATATTGCATCTGCAGCCTCATGTCGGTTTTTAAGTTCAGTATGATAGTCTGAAGGTAGAAACCTGAAAGTAGACATCATTGCCTTTAGTAATTCTTCTTATTCTATCCTAACAAAACTAGTCTTCCCTCAACTGCTTAAATGTGTCATTTTCTTTCCTACCCCAGGACCTTTGCACATGCTACTATTCCCTGGAATATATTTCCCTAAAACTTTACCTCAGACTGACCTCTGTGATGCTCACATATTATCGGGTAATGTTGTTGTAAAGTTCTATCATGTCCAGTCTGACTCATACTAACCCTATGTACAGCAGAACAAAATATTCCCTGATTCTGTACCAGGCACATGATCCTTTTTATGTTTAATCCCACTGTTGAAGATACTGTGTCAGTCATCTAGTCGAAGGTCTTCCTCTTTTTTGTTGTTGACCTGCCCTCTCCCAAATATGTCATTCTCCAGGAATTGATCCTTCCTGACAACATGTTCAAAATACTACGGAAAAGACAGTGTAGCCATCCTTGCTTCCAAGGAGCACTCTGGTTGCACTTCTTCTAAGACAGATCCACTGGTTCTTTTGGCAGTCCATGGTATATTAAATATTTGTCTCCAGTACTATAATTTAAAAGCATCCATTCTTCTTCTGTCTCCCTTATTCAGTGTCCATTTTTCATAACCATATTACACGACTGAAAATACCAAGGCCTGAGTCAGGCATACCTTCATTTTCAATATAACTTCTTTGCTTTTCAACACTTCAAAGAGATCTTTTGCAACATCTTTTCCCTATGTAAAGTGTCTTTTGATTTCTTGACTTCTGCTTCCATGGGTTTGACTAAAGAACCAAGTAAAGTAAAATCCTGAACAACCTCAATCTTTTCTGCATCTATCAGGATATTACCTACTGACCCAGTTGTAAGGATTTTTGTTTTGTTGATGTTGAGGCGCAATCCATACTGAAGGCAGTGTTCTTTTATCTTCATCAGTAAATGCTTCAAATACACTTCACTTTCGGGGCTAAGATTTAGCTCAGTTGGTAAAGGGCCACTCTGCTGTCTCTGAGGTCCCAGGTTCGATTCCCAGCACCACAAAAATGGGAGAGGGATGTGGCAATCCACTCCGGAGGCAATCCCAGAACAGTCAGCCATTGAAAACTGTATGAGGGTCATTATAAGTCAGATACAACTCGACAGCACCTAACAACAACAACTCTTTATTTACTTTCAGCAAGCAGAGTTATGTCATCTGCATGATAGAGGTTGTAAATGAGTCTTCCTGGAGTCATGCTGCCACGTTCTTCTTCATAAGTTCAGCTTTTCACATTGTTTTCTCAGGATAGAGTTTGAAGAGGTACGGTGAAAAGATACAACCCTGAAGCACAATTTCCTGACTGTAAGCCAAGATATGTTTCCTTATTTGGTTTGAAGGACAGCCTTGTCATCCATGTCCAAATTCTTCATGTATACAATTAAGGGCTCTGGTATTCCTATTCTTTACAATGTAATCCATAATTTGTTATGATCCACATAGGCAAATGCCTTTGCATCGTCCATAAAACATAGATAGACATCTTTCTGGTATTCTCTGATTTTGGCTAATATCCATCTGACATTAGCAAAGATGTCCCTGGTTCCAAGCACTCTTCTGAATCCCATTATTTTCTGGCAGTTCCCTATCTATACACTGGTACAATCATGTTTGAATGATCTTTAGTAAAATTTTACTTGCATGTGATTTAAATGATATTGTTTGATAATTCTCACATTCAGTTGAACCCCCTTTCTTGGGAATAGGTACAAATATGTGTCTCTTCCAGTCAATTGGCCAGGTAGCTCTTTTCCAAATCCCTTGGCATAAACAAATGAGCACCTTCTGTGTTGCATCTGTTTGTTGAAACATCTCTATTGGTATTCCATCAATTCTTGGAGCCTTGTGGTTTGCCAGTTCCTTCAGGGCAGCTTCCATTTCATGCTTCATTGCCATTGGTTCCTAATCATATGCAACCTCTTGAAATGGTTGGTCATGAACCAATTCTTTTTGGTATAATGACTCTGCATATTCCTTCCATCTTCTTTTGATGTTTCCTGTGTCATTTTATATTTTCCCTGCAGAATCGTTCACCATTGCCACTCAAGTCTTGAAATTTTTCTTCAGTTAATCTTGAGAAAACTAGAGCATGTTCTTCCCTTCTGGCTTTCTATCTCCAGTTCTTTGCACATGTCATTATATTATTTCATATTTTCTTCTCGAGCTGCCATTTGATATCATCATCTGTTCAACTCTTTAAAACTTTGTCATGTCTTCCTTTTACTTTAGCTGCTCAAAGTTCAAGAGCAAGTTTCAAGTCCCTTTTAACATGTAATTTGGTCTTCTTTTTTTCTGGACTTTTTAAATAGCCTTTTGCTTTCCTCATGAATGATATCTTTGATGCATACCACAACTCATCTGGTCTTCTATCATTAGTATGTGACACTGTTGTTGTTGTTGTTGTTAGGTGCCATCGAGTCAGTATCTGACTCACAGCGACCCTCATAGGGTTTTCAATGGCTGACTGTTTCGGGATTGCCTTGGGAGTGGATTGCCAGGTCCTCCTCCCATTTTTGTGGTGCTGGGAACCGAACTCAGGACCTCAGAGACTGTAGTACAGTGCTCTACCAACTGAGCTAAATACCAGCCCCAGTATGTGACATAGTAAACCTTATCTTGAGGTTGTCTCTGAAATCAAGAGGGATATACTCAAGGTTATACTTTGGCTCTTTTACACTTATTTTAATTTTCTCCAGTTTCAATTTGAACCTGCATATGAGCAATTAATGGTCTGATGCACAATCAGCACCTGATCTTGTTCTGACATTTGATATTGAGTTTTTCTACCTCTCTTTCTACATATGTTAATTTGATTTCTGTGTATTCAATCTGGTGAATTCCATGTGTATATTCTCCATTTATGTTGGTGAAAACTATATTTGCAATGAATAGGTCATTGCTCTGGCAGAATTCTATCACGTGATCTCTAGCATTGTTTCTATCATGAAGGGCATATTTTCCAACTACTAAGCCTCTTTCTTTTTTCCAACCTTCGCATTTTAGTCACCAGTAATTATTAGTACATTCTGATTGCATGTTCTATCTATTTCAGATTATAGGAGCTAGTAAACCTCTTCCTAATCTTCATTTGTGACCTTAGTGGTGGATGAATAACAGTCATATTTACTGGCCTTCCTTTGCCGGGTCCAGAACCACTCATGGTGGGTAGACAGAGTCCCCACATAAGGAAGAGTATCTTTAATAAAGGCATTGGAAGGAAAATCCACCGAAAGGGGAGGAGTACTCCGAGCCTCTGAGGGAAAGTCTGCCGAGAGGGGAATAGTTCCTCCAAAAAGGTCTCTTCATGGAAAAGGACTTGGAACCCCATCTTTTCTTAATTGGTCACTATTGTAGATTTCTAGAAATATTAATGAAAAATAATCTTCTGGCTCTGTGGGCTATGCTAATTCAGATTGGGAGTTGACAAGCCTCAGGCTTTCTTGAACAGAAATCGCTGAAAGACTTCCAACAGCGTAAACTCCTTAAACAAAAGCCTTTGTACCGACAGCTCTACAGTAAGCAAAAGCACCCATTCTTCATAACAATAGACTCAATGGGGTGACATACAGGTGGCAGTTAACCACCCTAAATTTCTGCATGAAGATTAAGAATAGTCAATTGTTACAGGAAATGCAGATGCTCAGGTCGTCTTGGTTTATTTCTTTAAAATAATCCCACTTTGTCTCTGAGTTCCTCTTCCACTTTGATTGATTACCACCTGACACTCATGTGACAATTGATCAGGTGATTCCATCATTGCAACCGACTTCCTTGTCTTTTTCTGACCTTTCATAAGATTTAATGAATGGTAATTCTGTATAAAAAGGCTGGCTAATCTGGAAATAAACGGAACAAGATCAGACTGCCTCCAAGCTGCTGTGTTTGTTACCCATCGCCGACTCCTCATCCGCCTTCAGGAGACCCTGGATTCTATCTAGGCTGCAGCTGGTCTGCGGCATTCCTTGTGGGTATATGGACATTTTTCTATCACTGACAGCATTGTACTTCATGATAGGTCTTGAGATGTCTTTTTTGATGATGAACACAACCCTATTTCTCTTTAATTTGTCATTCACAGCATAGAGACCATATGATTACCTGATTCTAAATGGCCCATGCCGGTCCATTATAACTCACTGACGCCTAGAATGTCAATCTTTATGTGCTCCATTTCCCTTTTGACAATTTCTAATTTTCCTGGTTTCATACTGTGTATATTCCCCGTTCCAATTATTAATAGGCATTTACAGTTTTTCCTCCTCATTCTGAGTTGTGCCTCATCAGCAAATGAAGGTCCCTGGGGCTTTACTCCATTCCCATCATTATGGTAGACTCTACTCTGAGGAGGCAACTCTTCCTCATTGGTCTTTTGAGTGCCTTCCAACCTATGGGCCACATTTTCCGGAACTATATCTGATAATGTTTCCCTGCTATTCATAGGGTTTCAAATGGCTAATTGTTTCAGGAGTGTGTTAGCCATGGCCTTCTTCCTAGTCTGTCTTAGACTGGAAGATCATTTGAAACCTGTCCACCATGGGTGACCCTCCTGGTATCTGAAATACCAAAGACATGACTTTCAACATCGCAACATGTAAGCCCCCACAGCACGGCAAGCTGAGAGACCCGTGGGGGATATAGTGTGATAGCACAATATAACTCTCTTTATGGTATTTGTAGTCATTTTTTCTTGTGTGTATGTGCCTATGTGTATGTGTCTATGTGTGTAGATGTCACAGTATCCCAATTATTGAATTATTTCTACCTCTAGATTCTCATCACAAAAACTGCATTAAATTTTATTTGCCCCCGTACATATAACAGATGATCTGTCACATTATTCTCGCAAAACAATTTTTAGTAAATTGACCTTTCTCTTGGCTTCCCCTGGTTTAGAATTAAAAACTATGAATGTCTGCATTTTAAGTTATGCAATAATTAGCATCTTTATCTATAGTTACTCTATTTCAGGGCAGGAGGGCTTAATGTGTAAACCCCAGGGAAGCTCCCTACATAGCCATGCCAATCAAACCTAAGAGCCTTAAAATCACTGAGCTCACAAATGATTCCATCACATCAACTCAAGGTGGTCAGTAATTAGAATAAGTTTTTTTCTAGGTTGAATATATGTGCACTGTGACCTCCCTTTCAAAGGTTAATGGAGTTTTGCTTTCCTAATGAACCATCAATAATCTGGAGGTATATTTTTCTTGTAGACTTAATGCATTAAAATTCCCTTCCTACTTCAATATATGTATGCATGTTTTTCTTCGAGTATGTAGATTTGTTTTGCCTTTGGGCATTTTTTGTGAGTTGTAAATATTTCCTACTTCTCACATAGACAAGTCTTAAATACCAATGATTTGGAGATTTATCAAGTAGAAAAAGGATTAGTATCGATCAGGATTAAGATAGCCATTTGAGTAACCTAGTCTTTTTCCTTAATTAGCATGGTATAAAGGAAACGTATCTGAAGTAGAACAGTTAGTATATACCTAACTTTAGGAAATGTTCTCCCTTGTTAATGCAGGAAAGAGATTTTTCAGCAAAGTTTAGAAATGAATTAGCCTCCAAGCAAGATTCTGTCTGTTTTATATAGTGGTTCTTTCTTTTTTCTTTTTTCTTTTTTTTTCTTTTTTTCTTTTTCTTTTTCTTCTTTTTTTTTATTTTTTTAAATTTTTTCAGTACTTAAGGATTGAAGTGAGGGTCTCTCACATACTTTGTAAATGCTCTACCACTGGGCTACACCCTCACACCATTGTTTATTTATTTATTCATTTTCTTTTTTTCTCTTTATTGATAAATGTTAGTGGAGTGCAGAGTAATACATCATTGGATTTTTCCATTATGTAACTGTTACATCACTTTTGGTTAAACTTTCATCAGTTTACAAAGTTTATGGAACCTTTAGACTAATATGTAGTGAAACTTTTATACATATGTGGTTATAGTCCCCTGTTTTTCCTATGTACTCATGAAGTTGCATTGTTTACAGTGAGATTTTCAGGGTCTCGCTAAATTACACAGGCTACCTCTGGCTTTGATCTTGCAATCTTCCTGCCTCAGCCTCCCAAGTCACTGGGATTATAGGTGTGAGTCACTGTGCCCATTTTGTATGTTGGTTCTTAAAAGTTGGTGCTATAGAACTGAATGATACCTGATATGACATGAGTCAAATAATTTGTAATGAGCTGGGTGCAGTGGCACACACCTGTGATCCCAGTGACTCAGAAGGCAGAGGCAAGAGTTTACGACCAGAGGCAGTCTGTGTAATTTATTGAGAGCCAGTCTCAAAAAGTAAAAAAAATGGGCTGAGAGTGCAGCTCAGTGGTCCAGCACTTGCAAAGCATGCAAACTCAAGGCTCTGGGTTCAACCCCCCAGTACCACAAAAATAGTAATAATTTGTAATGTTCTTCTTAAATTCTTATAGGAGGTAGGCAGAGTTGTATTTAGTGAGACCAACAGAGAGAACAGTGATAAACTTGAGCTCAAGACATAGTTTTGTAATTTCCTTCCTCTATTTTTTTCTTAGGCTTCAAAACATTGGGAATTTGTGCATAGGAGATTGTAACCAAACTACTCCTCAGATCTCATTTAAGTCACTTAGATATGCTGCAGTGAGTAGTCATACCAATTACAAATTGTTCTGGTCTGAAATACAGAAGAGAGTGCAGATGATTGGTGGTCAGATGCCATCCTAATTTGTATTAGCTGATACGAACTCAGAAAGTAGATAAGTTTAGACTTTTTTCCCATTTTATAACTTTAGAAGCTATTTATCTTTTGGCAGAGTTGCTTATTTCTTATTTATACCAATGAAGCAAATCAGAGAGATGAAAACCCATTGCCTTGGTGAGTTTTTAATAGATTGTGGCAGGAGGCTGGAGACCTTTCCTATCTCACCTTATCACTACATGGGCAGATTACAACTGTGGCAAGGGCCTGAAAATGCTTTTAATCCTTTGAACAAAGTGAGTGTTGCAGAAAAGGCTCAGTGTCTGGTGCTTTTTGCTTTGATGTGAAAATAAAACTGTTTTCTTTATGTGTGCCTCTGCAGCTATTCGTACAATTTTATTAACCATAATGACACTTTGTTCTTATACTGTTTCTTTCATCTACACCTCTCTGAACATTTTACAAATAGAAGTTTTTGAATTTATAAAAATACTTTGGAATAAACTAGACATTTCCTGTTTGTTCCAAAGCCAGTACAACTACGGAAAAGAATGGAGAGGAGATTTCAAGGGAGGGTGTCTGTGAGGTGTCCTCACAGGAAATACTCACGCTTTGAGGGATCCTGGGCTAGACTCATAGCATCTTTTGCTACTGTCCATTCTCATTTTCCCCTATACTTCCTTTATTATTCTTTTTTGTTTTTTGCTTATACTTTTGAAACATGTATAAAATAAAAGCAAATAAGGATAAAAATAATGGGAAGTTTAAATTACTACCATTAATTAAGTGTTATTGATAATCTTGTTTGACTGAAAAAAATTACTAATGTTGAAGCTAATAATACGACTACAGAAATTTGGTTCTTTTGATATTACTTTTTATGAAAAGTGCTCATGCTGTCTTTATAGTACATTGTATAGAACATTATTTATAGGTGTAAAGGTTTATTAGCTAGATTCAGGATGTTCTAACTCATCTTTAACCCAAACTCTGCCAAAATAGTCCACAAGTCCTGTTTTTCATGTACATATTTAGGTATATACATATCATGGCTTCATGTAATTACAGATAGTGGTTAGTATTCCAAATTTAAGTAAATACCGAGTCTGAATGTTGTGCTGTAGGTATGAAGTGTCCCCCAAATGGCTCAAGTATTGAACAGTCACCCACCAGCTAGTAGTGCTATTTTGGAAAGTTCTAGAAACTTGAAGAGGTAGAACCTAGTTGGAGGGAGCAGGTCAGTGGGGCAAGGTTCTTGTGGGTATAGTGTCCCTGATTCCTCCCCATTGTGCTCTTTGCTTCCTGTCCTCCAAGAACTGAAGAACGGCTTCTGCCACCTGCTTTCACCCCTGTGACGTTCTGTCCTAGTACATGGAGCCAAGCAGCTATGGACTGAACCTTCTGAAACGTGACCCAAACAAAATCTTTTCTCATTTAAGCTGTTTCTGTCAGGTATTTGATCACAGGTACACAAAAGTAACCAATACACTAATTCTGAATTGTTGAATTGTTGTTGTTGTTGTTGTTGTTGTTGTTGTTGTTGGGTACCATCAAGTCAGTGTCTAACTCATAGCACCCCTACCTACAACAGGCGAAACACTATTGTTAGTGCCTCTCTACTATTCATAGGGTTCTCAATGATGGATTGATTTTTGGGAGTGGGTTGCTGGGTTCTTCTCCCAAGCCTAGAGCACCTGGTGTTCCTGGGCGGTCTCCCATCCAAGTACTAACCAGGCCGGACCCTGCTTAGCTTCTGAGATCTGACAGGATAGGACACCACAGTGGTACGGCTGTAGGCTATGATTGAATTGGGGAAATATTTTCATCTCTGTGTTTAATAAAAGTCACATTTTCTATTAATGATGTGGTATAAGTTGCTACAAATTTGGCCCCAACTCAATATGTCTCTTGCTGTGTGAACTTCGAACTAACTGCTGGGAGGCAGGTTATTAGGCACCAAGTATGGCTATGCAATTATGCTTTATTCAATTTTCCTATCTGTTTCCTTGTTCAAATTATAATGGCATAAAGACCTCTGTGAACAGAAATGCAAAGCTGGACAGACCTACCATGGCCATCTTGACCAGAAGTTGGTGAATTTGTCTTGTTACAGCCAGATAGTAAATGTGTTAGGCTTTGAAGGCTATTATTCTCAAATGTGCCATGATAGCACAAAAGCAGACATAACAATATATAAAATAATGGGCATGACTGTGTTGCAATTAAATTTTACTGGCAAAAGCAGTCAGCAGGCCAAATATGACCCACAGGCTAGAGTTTGTGGACCTCTGATCTAGATGTTGTATTGTCCAATATGGCAGCCATTAGGCACACATGGATAATAGACATTAAATTTAAATATGACTAAATTTTTTCTTCAGTCACATAAACTACACTTAGGGACTGCTTATGGCTAGTGGGCATCATATTGGATCAATATAGATATAGAATATTTCTATATGGCATATTTCTTTCATCATAGAAATTTCTGTTTAGCCACACTGATCAAGAATTTCATGCTTATATGATTGTCTCCACTTATTATTGAACTAACCACACAAACTATAAGAACATATGTCTAGGACAGTTGATAAGCTTCTAAAACATATTCCCAAATCTCTCAAAGGTAAATCAAACCTGATTTTAGAAATATCTTAGGTTGTGAGGTAAGTTAAAAATCTTACCTCTGGCAATAAACTTTTGATCCTGTCAAAGTCTGTATCTCTGTCATCTAACCTATTAAATGGAAATAACAATACCTCTGTAATCTACCAGAATGTGGTTTTGAAGAGGAATGTACTTTTTGAGGCAATTGCAAAATAATACATATTTTAAAAAGAACGATCATATGCCAACAAAATTATGGTATAGAAGGGAGATTAGTGTGATCACCCAGATTATGGTAACAGAGAATTGAGAATTCAATTGTCTTTTCTTATGTAGTACTAGGGGGCTAAACTGAAAGGCTTCTCACAGGCTTTGCAAGTGTTTTGACACTGACAGTCTCATTAAATTACATTAAATTACACAGTCTGTCTATGGCCTCCATTCTGCAATCCTCCTGCCTCAGCCACCTAAATGGCTGGGATTACAGGCATGCACACCACCATAACTGGCTAGGGAATTCAAATTCTGATTTTGCCATTTCTATGTGAACTTAAATTCTCAAAGCCACTTTTTGCTCACCATCAAAAAAAGGAAAGAAATACTGATGCTTAACGGTTGTTGTGAAGGTCAATAAGATATTAAAGCTGGTTAACCCAATGCCTAGTTCATAGTCAGTCTTTAGACCATAGCCATTACTGCTGCTATGCTGAAGAAGCTGGAGAAAACATCACAACATTAGGCATGAAGACATCCTGCTACTGCAGAAATATTCACGTGGAAAAGCACATTCCAAAAAATAAAAGTAGTGAAGAAGGACAGGCTAGAAGCACAAGAGGAAAAAGAAGAAGGGAAGAAAATAGATTCTAGCAAGGACTGACTGGAGGAAATGGATATGTGCTGTAGGCTCATGAAAATTTTGCTGACTTAGTGGGGAAGGTATGAAAATGCATAGAATGTAAATCTTTGCTAAGGCAAAATATTCAAGGGTCAATTGAGTGAGATGAAATTTCTGGAAATGGCTTCATATATTTTAAGTGCAATCCGAACATGATGGATTACTGCACTCTTTTCTCTGCCCCCTGTAGACCCCCAGAACAGACAAGTTTACTGATTTCTGGATTTTAACAACTCATCTGTCTAAGCCCCTTCCTCTCATAAAGTGGACATACACAGAAGGCTGTGGGATGAAGTCATGATGTGCAGTGAGGCCACCCTTAGCTATCTACTAGTCACCCTGTGGCCACAGTTCCAGTTTGTCCACGACTGAGGGATTTTCTGGGACTTGAGACTCTCGAAGCTAAAATTGGACAGTCCAGTTCAAACCTGGACAGTTGGTCTGCTTCATGGTGGCTTAGCACTAGATAACACGATACGACTGACATTAATGCTTCTCTGCGTTGACCCCTTTCTTTCCCATACATCATGGCAATACGCTACTGTTTGGGCTGTAAATACTTGTTAAAGAAGTCTAACCTTAGACTCATTCTTTACATCATTTAACCCTCCTTCATTGTTAAAATTAGAAGAAACTTTAGGAATTATCCCTATAATTTAAAAAACCTTAAAACACAAAGCAGCGTCATGCATTCTTCAATCAGTATTTTATGGAAAAAGATAAAAGTAGGCTTAGGATCCCTGAGCCTTATGTATTCTTTCTGTTCTTGCCCTATTCTTACCTTATAGAATGTGTTTTTGTTCAGAAGTTGTAGGGATTCACACGAGCACAACTAGAAAGCCACTGTTGTTGTTGTTGTTGTTAGGTGCCGTCGAGTCGGTATCCGACTCATAGCGACCCGCATAGGGTTTTCAATGGCTGACTGTTTCGGGATTGCCTTGGGAGTGGATTGCCAGGTCCTTCTCCCATTTTTGCGGTGCTGGGAATTGAACTCGGAGCCTCAGAGTCTGCAGAGCAGCGCTCCACCCACTGAGCTAAATCCCAGCCCCAGAAAGCCACTAGTCTACTCTAAACCCATCATGTCACAACAGGGAAAGCTGAGACCTCAAAACCCTACCTTATGCTACGCAGAGACGTGTTTCCAGCACATCTGATGCAGCAAAGAATCTGTATGGCAGTAGGATCCCTAGAGTTCTATATTGTTTCTAAATGATGATTTTACTGGAATAGAACTGAATGCATGGTGGGAGATTCAATTGCACCTAAGCCCATGTGAATTGGCCCACAATCAGGTATTTTTCTTTTTTCTTTCTTTTTTTTTTTAATCTAATAAAGAGAGAATGTTGACCTGAAATCAATTTTATTAGTGAATAACATTATTCCTTTCTCTCTGACCCTCTCTTATTGGACAACTGCAATGCTATGGTAGGATTTACTGCCATAGTCTAGGCCTCACAGTAGTAGGAGAGATTATCTCTAGTGGAAGGAGTCTCAGGCTCTTTGCCTTGGCCAATCCCATAAATATTTCATATCACAACTGAAGCTGAAAGGTGGCCTTCAAAACTTTGAAAAATTGGGTCAGAATTGGTTTGACCTGAGCATATTTGTGAGAAGGTACATCATCAAGAAATAATTCCCTTTTATTATTTATAAGAACACAGAAGCAGATGTGCAATTGTTCCTTGTATAATTTTCATACATAAAATATCATGTACATGAAGAAGACTGTCAGATAGCATAATGCATTGCATTTATTTCTGAGGTGGAGTTGCCTCTTTGTCATTATGTTTACTAAACACACTTCTATTATGGTGAGTGGATAGCTGTCAATTCTTTTTCCTTTGAAAATACGCAGTGGATTTCAGAGTGTTGTTGCTAAATGTTTTGTTTTCAGTAAGTTGCTTATCTGTCTCTCTGTCTACCTTCCTATCTATGTATTTGATGACCTTACCCTTGAAATTAACTGAAAAAAAAAAAAAAACAGAGCTTTTTTTAAAAATTAGGGGCTGTTTCTCTTCCTCGGTCAGTTTTCCTGAAATCCACTAGTGTTTCAGGTTTATATTACTGTATGTATGTTAAAGATCTCAAAGAACTTCTCACCTCCTGTTCCCAATCACCTCACTTGGGAGATGTTCCTAAATGTTGAATGTTCATATAAGTCGATTAGTTTTTATTTTTCCCTTTACAAAGAACCCATCAGTTAAAATATGGAATCCATTTCACTGGAGCCATTTATCATTTTATCAAAGAAGGGGAAAATGCCTAAATCACAAAATCCAATATAAGTCCTGCTCATTGCTCAATCTAATTTGGAGACAGCCTTTTAATTGAAAAGAAATAGTCTCCTGTGAATGAGGCCATTAAGACAGATTTATAAATGAGAAAATCCAGTTTCCTTTGCTGTTCGCTTTCATCACTGAAGGAGTGCTCTTGCCTTGTCTTTCATCCTGATCAGAGTTTCCTAAGAGCATTGTCGTAGTTTTTAGGAGATATCAAAGCTAAACCATCTAGGTAATCTCTATTATTTACCAGTAGTTTCTCTGTATGGATTTTGCTCCCTTTTAAAGGGAAATAAATCTCTGTCAAGCTTTCTGAGCATCCACGACACGCTTCCTCTTCTTTCCCAAAATTGTCCAAGCGGATCTGTTGCACAGCTTTTCTGGATTACAATAGATTTATTTGCTAGCTGTGATATATGTCTATAGTATTTTTTTTTATAAATCTTTTATTTCCTATTGTTAGTAGCATTATTTACTGTATTGAAATGTAGGAAAGTATGCATCTCAGTGTATTAGGAAGCATTTTAAAATTGCTATGTTCATTGAAGATAGAGGGCTTTTTTTATTTCTCCAAATTCTTGGGGTATTTATGGTTCTTAGGCTGTTAGATATATCACAATCATAACATCTCTCTTCCCTTGAAGAATATAAGCCTCTTGCAAGTAAGGGCTATTTTAAGGCAAACTACTTGTATTCTGACACCTGGCTATTATGTAATTAGCAATAATAATGGAATTATTGACTACGCATAAACATTTACACAATACCTTTAGATGAGACTAGCAAATACAAGAATAAATATAAGAAGGGAATGCTTCTCTTGGTGACAGATGGTTAATGGCTAGGATTGTTTTCCTCTTGCTTCCAAAACTGCCTGAAATGTCTGCCTTTCCTGGGTGATTATAATGATATTCTCTCTTTAAGGTCCTATATGACCAAACAGGACACATGACCAAACATAGACCCTTAGGGAATCTGTCTTTCATGAATACTATGTAGACTTCCTCTCAAGCAAAACTAATTAGCATTCATTTTCCCAGACCTGATAAAGTCTCTTTGTAAGATTCAGGCTATAAGAACTATAAAGTCGTGGAGCTTATAGGAGGCATGTTTTCTGTGTACATGATAATGTGTACAAACTACGTCAGTAAATCAGTTCAAGAAGAGCCACGCAGGACTGAGGGGGAAGGAGGAAGGAGGTAGTGGAATGGTGAGAAGGATGCCAAAAAGGCAGAGGAGAGATAGGGGGAAAGGTTGAGAGTTCCTCTGTACTACTTGACAGGAATGCCTGTGGAGAGCCTGACCTGAATCCTGACAATCAATCTTATTGTTTATTTAGTTGCATTAGCAAATAGTTTTCTTTACTGCATCTTTCACTCTCTCTCTCTCTCTCTCTCTCTCTCTCTCTCTCTCTCTCTCTGTCTCTCTCTCTCTCTCTCTCTCTCTCTCTCTCTCTTCCTCCCTCCTCCTCTTTTTATATAAGTGTGGATTGTGTGACACTGGCAAAAAAAATATCTGGTACTGAGAAAATAGTTAAGGAAGAAATCTGAAGCAAATGTTAGATGTTACGTTTTTAAAACAGATAGTAGTGCACGTTTTTGCTGCTGCTGATGATAATGATGACAAGAGTGGTAGTTCCACAATTGCTATGCTTTTTCATCCTTATAAACTAGTTAGTTGAACTTTGTTTAGTGATAAATGAAAACTTATTAACCAAAATGTTTGGGCACACTCTGAGGAGACAAACAGCCTGTTAGTCACCTTGGCCAGTAAAATGGATAAATGGCAATTTTGTGATGCTTAGAAAGTACATACAGCCAGGTGTGGTGGCACATGCCTGTAATCCCAGCAACCTGAGTGGTAGAGGCCAGAGGCAGTCTGTAATTTAGTAAGACATTGTGTTAAAATACAAAGTAAAAAAATCAATTGGATAAGTGGCCCAATGGTTGACCACTTGCATAAAGCATGCATGAGGCCAGAAAAAAAAAAAAAAAAGTAAATACATTTCCCCAGAGATAATTACCTCTGCTTCCTCATTTGTCAGTCAGTATTTCTAGAACTTCAGGGATAGTCTGTCTTTCGAGAGTATCAATCTTGTATGGTAAGGTTTATGGTCTTGCTGACTAAAGTTTTTTTATTAATAGGTATAAGAAAGGTTTCCTTTAACTGTCTTCTACGTCTTACAGAATGCAATCTTTATACCTCTGAAATCAGTTGTTAAATTTCAGCAAAAATTGCATCTTGGAAACAAAATCTTGTCAAAAAAATTAAGAGGAACATGTCTTTTTGGTGTGGCCTGGTCTTCTCTTCCTCTCTTTTGCCTGTACTGTCTAGTACTCCTTAATATTTCACTCTTCCTCCAGTTAAAGCTTGAAAGTGTATGCCAAGCACACAGGACAGAAATGGTTGGGAATCTGATCTTCATCCACATACAGAAGTGGAAAGTGCTATTTTCTGGAATTCTAATCCTTCTTCCTACATTCAGCTACTTCTGAGGACCACTGATTGCAATCCATTTCCTTCCCCTCCTCCTCTTCCTCTTCCTCTTCCTCCTCTCCCCAACTCTCCTCCTCCCCCTCCACCCCTCCCCTTCCTCCTTCTTCTCTTTCTCCTTCTCCTCCTCTTTCTCCTCCCCCTCCTCCCCCTCCCCTTCCTCCTCCTCCTCTTCTCTCCCTTCCTGTCTGAGACAGGTTCTTACTATGTAGCTCACATTGGCCTCAAATACACCATCCTGCAAGTACTGGGATTCCACCTAGTACATTCCCCTTCTCGTCCAGAGTGGCTGGAATATTCTCATAGATAGTAATTCTAAAAAATGTCATTTTAATCTATCTATCACCCACGAAGGTTTTGATAATATACTTTTTTCCTCAATAGAAGGCAAAATAACACACCGAGCTAACCATGGACTTTGGACAAGAAGTGTACATTCACATTTTGCCAAACCTTCATGTCTTTTTTAACAGTTGTTTAATTTTTTACCACCTTTATTGAGATATAATTGAAAAAAATTACTTAAAGTGTACAATTTGATGATTTGAAAAATATATTGCATTGAGAGCCTATGGACATACCTCTGTGGCGTTCAATCCTGTGAGATCTTGGAACCTAAGTAGGGTTGGTCCTGGTTAGTACTTGGATGAGAGACCTCCTGGAAATACCAGGTGCTATAGGTTTGGGAGAAACAACCAGCAACCCACTCCCCCCGACCCAAAAACAAACAAACAACAACAACAACAACAACAAAAAATCAGCCATTGAAATCCCTATGAATAGCAGAGAAGCACTAACAATAGTGTTTCACCTGTTGTGCTAGAGTCATTATGAGTCAGAAACTGACTCAAGGATACCTAACCACAGCAGTAATAATGCATTGTGAAATTGTCCCTACAATCAAGCTACTTATATATTATCTCATATTCTAATGTGAGAATTTAAGAAAACAGCCTAAGTGTTCAATCCTCAATTCTCGTTGAAATGGTACTAATGATATCCTCTAACCTAAAGAATTATTGACACTTGCAGCTATACTCCTGTGGTGTCTGATCCCATCAGATCTTGAAAGCTAAGCAGGGTTGGGCATGGTCAGTACATGGATGGGAGATTGCCTGGGAATACCAGGTGATGTAGGCTTGAGAGAAGGACCCGGCAACTCACTCCTCCCAAATAATCAGCTACTGAAAACCCTATGAATAGCAGAGAAGCACTGACAATAGTGTTTCGCCTGTTGGACATAGGGTCACTATGTGTCAGACACCGACTTGATGGAACCAAAGAACAATAGAATTATTCAGAAGCCCGGATGACAGCATTTAAAATTAGTTGGGGATGTGAAATTTATACAGTGATATGCAAACAATATGATAGGTGTAATTATTAACATTCTCCCCATCTTACTTCTCCTCCACTGTTTCATTATCATCTTAAGCTAATTATTGAGCTAGTCTTATTAGTGGGAGTTCTTATGATGCCTCAATTAAATTGATGAAAAGCCTGTAAACCATTTTCACAAACTGAGCCTTATGAAGTACAGATTTTATTAGTTACAGGTTACCACTCCCCAGATTTATAGTAACATTACAAGTCTGAAGATGGCGGAGCCTTAATGCAAAGGCATAGGTAGTTCTCTCTCACTTACTAATGTCATGGTTCTATTTTTTCTTCAGAAAAGCATTTCATATTCCTCAGCAGGTTAATGGATATGGTTCATCAATTCTCCCTGAATTACTCCTTTGGCAGGGCTTGGGGTGTACAACAACTAATGCACCCCCCATGCCTAGAGGAGAATTTAACTCCCACTCCATACATCCTGAGTTGAAGAAACTTGTCTACTAAAATGTACAGAAAGATTGGCCCAACTCTTTAAGAAAAAAAAAAAAAAAAACTAAACAAATGGTGCTTCAAACAGGAGTCTGCTGTAACTTGCTGGAAGATTATTATATGCTTGTGTGAGACTTGAAGGTCCTGAGAGTTATGCACGATCACATGGATAAGAACCAGTATCAGGAATACTCTCTGCTTAAAGTATTATGGCTCTAATAATGTATCTGCCGAGCATATGGAAGGCATGATGTTCATCTTGGAAGGTCTGCTGGGGAGGGAGGTGAATAAAAATATATTTAGCATGCAGTCAGGATCTGGCCACACAAGGACTTCCCTAGCAGAGTTCATGTACTTTCCTGTAGGTAGAACATTCCTTGCCTTCTAACAGGTGAGGACTGTTCCCCTTTTCCTTTCCTTTCTTGCATTGCTCCTTGCTGTGGTTTGAATCTGGAGTGTCCCATAAAGGCCCATGGATTAGAAGCTTGGCCCCAGCTCATGGTGCTCTTAACAGGTGGTGGAACCTCTGAGAGGTGAGCCCAGTGAGAGGTCTTCAGGTCATTGGGGGTGTGCCTTTAAGCGCATTGTGGGATTCCGTCTTTCTGCTCCTTCACTTCATGGCTATGAGGTGAGGAGATTTGCTGTGTCATGTACTCCTGCCGTGATGTGCTGCCTCACCACATGCCCAACAGCAGCAGGGCCAACCAGTCATGGATGGAAACCTCTAACTTTTCTCCTTACAAGTTGATTTGTGTCAGGTATAAGTCATAGTGATGGAAAGCTGTCTGTCAAGCTTCTTTGGACTTGGAGACTGATTTCTAGAAATAAGTCTTTTGTGTACAATGAAAAGGTTCCCCTAGGAAGGTTGGTGTGCTGTGAAAGACATTAAGAATGCAACTGTCTACCTGGGTGTTTGAAGCTGTCCATAATATGGCTCCAAGTCCCTTTTACAGCCTCATTTCCGCTACCAATTTCCCTTGGCTTTACAATCCAGCTATACAGAGTTCTTCTAAATCCTCTCAACTCAGGCTGTTTTGAATGTCTACATTTTACTACTTCTCATTCCATGTTTTAAAAGTTGAAAACACTGATCATTGTCTCTGATGTGCCTTTACATGTTAATGTGCTCACAAATTCTAT
This sequence comes from Pedetes capensis, assembly GCA_007922755.1. Taxonomy (NCBI): domain Eukaryota; kingdom Metazoa; phylum Chordata; class Mammalia; order Rodentia; family Pedetidae; genus Pedetes; species Pedetes capensis. The sequence continues at coordinate 521 of VMDO01014669.1, read as the reverse complement.
CTGTTGGTCTTTACATGGTTATTGAAATGTATTGGCTTCGTTCTTTTACCCTATCCTTTATAATGTGTGTGTGTGTGTGTGTGTGTGTGTGTGTGTGTGTGTGTGTTATTGTTGTTGTTGTTAGGTGCTGTCAAGTCAGGTATATATATATATATATATATATATATATATATATATATACCCTGGGCTTGGGTTTAACTCAGTTAGTACAGTACTACTCTGAGCTCTCTGAGGTCCTGAGTTCAATCCCCAGCCCTGCAAAAATGGGAGAAGGACCTGGCAGCCCACTTCTGAAAGAATCCTGAAACAATCAGCTGCTTAAAACCCCATGAGTAACAGAGAAGCACTTGATATAGTGATGGCATGGCACAGCATTGGGAGTGTTTTGTACTGTTGTACATAGGGTCATTATGAGTGGGACCCTACTCTGTGGCACCTAACAAAAACAACAACAACGACTATATCTATATATCAATCTATATATATATATATATATATATATGTACACACATATACACATA
>VMDO01014668.1:0-53792 GCA_007922755.1 Pedetes capensis | reverse complement strand
TAGAGAGAAAGAGAGAGAGGGAGAGAGAGAGAGGGAGAGAGGGATGGAGAGAGGGAGGAGAGAGAGGGAGAGAGGGAGGCAGGAAAAAGAGCGAGCGGGCCTGAGCAGGGTCTGAAAGGACCAAAGAGAGAACAGAGGGGGTGGGAGGATGGAGGGAGGGAGCTGCGAACAGGGAAGAGGGAGGATGGGCGGGCGCGAGGGAGGGACCGAGGGCCGGAGTGGGTGGGGGCGGGATCGGCAGCCGGCGGCGCCGCGGCTCCAGCAGCCGCACTCGCTCCAGTCGCTCGCGGTGCCTGGGCGGCGCGCGGCTTCCGCTCCCGGCCCGGCGATCTGGAGCGGCTCGGGCTCCGGGGGACCGGACCCCGCGACCGGCTGGCCGAGCCCCGGGCGGGCGGCGGAAGCAGGTAGTTGGCCGGGTGGTGTCCGCGGGGACCCGGAGCCTCCGAGCGCCGCACGCGCTAGGGGTCGCGGATGCGGGGCTCCGTCCCGGGGAGGGGGTTCTGCAGCCCCGAGACTAACTTTCCACGCGGGTCCGCGGCTGCCCGGTCCGGGGCCGGGCTCGGGAGCCGAGTTCGGCGCGGGGAGACGGGGGATCGCCGGGGATTCGGGGCAGGACGCGGAGCGCCCGGGTGCGGGCGGGCGCGCGCCCTCCGGCCGCAGTCAGGACGCAGCGTCCGCGGCGCCTCCACGTGCGGGGAAGACCCCGGAGCGGCCGCGTGGCGCCGGAGTCCCGGAAGACGCCCGCCAACCCCAGAAAACCCGGGGATGCCCTCCCCCGAGCCGCGCGGGCTGTGCGGGCTGCGCGCCCCGCACGGGCGTCCTCCCGCCGGGGTCCGGGCGCCGAGCCTGCGGGGCCGCGCGCTGGATCCCGCCGTGGCCTGGGTGCGCCCTGGCCGGTGCCACGCGCGCTTTCTCTGTGGGAGGCGCCGCGCGGAACGCGCACCCTCTTCCTTTCTCTCCCAGCCCTGCCACCCCGACCCTCTCTGGAGAACCCGGGAGGCCGGGCAGCCCTGGGGGTCGACTCCCCGGGGGATCCCTTTGGCCTTCGTTGGCGGCGATCGCGGCTCCCAAAGTTCACCGGAGAAGCGAGCCACTTCCAGTGCGCTCCCGGGTCGCCTTCCACAAGTTCCCAACTTCTCCGCGGGCCTTGGGCGGTGGTGCTGAAGGTGGGGGAACTGGGTGGCCGTGGCGGCCTCTTGGCGCTGTCCGGCGCAGGCGCCTTCCGCCAGGACTTGATCTATATTCCTACTCGGTTAGGAAAAAATACGACTTAAACATAGGCAAAGCCGTTCCTTGTGGGTGGTGAGGTCCGCTAGCGAGAGGGCGCCACCCTCCGTGCCCCCACCCCGGGAGCGCAGGGTCCCGGAGACCCGGAGCCTCGGCTGCTTTCTCCCGACCGGGACTCCCAGGCTCCGTCCCGCGTTGGCCGCGGCTCGGATCCCAGCTGGCCTCCCCCTCCCGGGCCGTGGTGTTCCCAGAATATGACAAAGTGGCCCAGCCGCACGTGGATTCCCCCTCTCTGTCCCTCCGGAAGCTCGCGGAGCTCGCCCCCCCTTTGCTGGGGAGGTCAGGGCTCCGGGCCATCTCGGCTCTCGCCCTTGCCTGGGCGTCAGCGCCCCTCCTGCGCTCTGCCCGGGAAACAAGGGTTAAACCCGGCCAGGTGGCGGCGCGCGGCGGCCGGCCGGAGTGGAGTCCGCCGCGGGCGCCGCTGTGCCTCTCGCTGCCCGCGCCCGGAGGCCGGATTCGCCGGTTCTTTCGGCCTCTCAGCGCTGCCGGGGCTCGCTCGCAGCTCTCTTGTGGGAACGCTGTCGGGCCGAGTCTCTCCAAAGGTCTAGCGCAGGTTAGGTGAGCCAAAGGTGGGGCTTTGCGGATGGGGTTACCTGGCCTGACTCCCTTCCTGCAGGTTGGGCAGGGTGCCCCAGGGCATCCATCGAACCTACTCTCACTGGGCTCCATCTCCTGCTCCTTTGGCAGATTTTCCCCAGTGCACAGACCAAGCATGAGCTCTGCCCTTGTTCACATACTTAAGCCTCTAGAAAGGAGAAATCTACACCCGCAGACTTTACCATTTCCTCCCATTCCACAGATCAGCAGACTGAGGGCCAGAAAAGTGGAAGGGGCTCTCTGAGAGCTGGCTAAGTGTGGAGGGTCCCCTGCCTCCCAGTTCAGCACCTTTTCTAGCACTCCGCACTGACTTTAGCCTGCTCTTAGCACAAGGCAGGCGTTTCCTGCTGGGCAGCTGCTGACCTGGACAGCTGGATGGAGGGTGTGAGGTTAGCGGGGAGGACTGCTCTCCGGATTGTCTTGTTAGGTTCCCTGCGTGGAGCATCTCTCAAGAGGAGCCTCTTGGGTGGCAGTTTTGCTGCATATCTAGCGGGTACCTGCATTGAGGGCTGGGGTAAATAGAACCCACAGACTTGGCCAGTGTATAATCCACATGGGTGGCACAGCCATTGTGCCGCAGCCACGGAGCATAGGCACCCTCAGATGGAAATGTGGAAATCACTGCTGGAGGGGACAAGATCAGGGCTAGTCCCTGGAGAAGGCAGGGTTTGGAGGTGAGCCTTGGGTGGATTTCCAGGCAGGGAGGAGGGCTGGGGGGCCCAGGGCTTGAGCAGTAAGAGAGAGGCACAAGCTGGATCAAGGCTCTGCCGCGCTCAAGGGCATCAGAGTCAGGGCCACGGAGAACTGAAGCTCAGCGCCTGGCCCAGAGTTCTGCCGCTCCTAGATGGAGGGTGAGCAGTTGGCCTGGCGGTCAGCACCCTGGGACCAAGCGCTCTGGTGCCCACCGGGGAAGATGCTGGCTTTGGCTTCTTTTCCTCTTTCTCGTTTCCTCCCAAGGTTTCAGAGATTTCTTTGCCTTCTCCCACTCCTAGCTTTTCGGATCTAGATACTTGAATGCCCTGGACTTACTATGGGCTGGGCATTTGCTGTGCTAGGAGCATTTGGTCAACAGAAGGCTCCGGAGCACCTGCTTTGTCCCAGGTGCTGTGTGGGCCCCAGGAGACAGCCAAGAATCAGACGTGGAGTCTCACACCGCATGGGGCTGGCATTCTAGGCCCTGTGCCCCGTGGGCTTCCAGCCTAGTTGGAGGGTGGAGGCAAAGACACAAAGGCTGTCTGAAGATTTGCTGAGGTGGGCAGGATGGCGGAGATCTCCCCAGCCTCCCCTCCTGGGGCTCAAGGCTCCCAGGTGGAAAAGTTTGAAGCTGTTGGCTATGAGATTTGCAGATTCCGTGCGTTGCTACGGGTGACCCGAGGCAGCTGCGTTGGTGACCTCAGATGTGGCATTGGAGAGCTGCTGTGCAGAGCTTCTGCCAAGGAGTACGGCAGGAGGGAGCTGGTGAGCGTTGGCAACTGTGGAGCTAGGTATCCATAGAGACCGGTGCCAGGTAACCATGGGCCTCTTAAATTCTAGTCTCCACAGTGCCTGGTGGGCTCTGGAGCCCCATTGTACAGATGGGTAAATGGAGCTCCCATTCTGTAGATCGGGACAGCTATGAAGAGGAGCCCAGTCCCTGCAGAATCTAGGTGTCGCAGTGTCTGATTCAAGTCAAAATCATGCTCTACTTCCTGTTTTGCAGACTGGTAGTTCTTTGGCTTTAGCGTGGAGGGCTTGAGAAAACACAGGTGACAAGGCTCCCCCCTTAGAGTTTCTGACTCAGTATGTCTGGAAATTTGCTTTTTTGGGGGATTGAACCCAGGGCCTCGCACACACTTTGCAAGTGCTCTACCACTGGGCTGCACTCCCAGCCCATTTAAAAAAATTTTATTTTGAGTCAGGGTCTGGGTAAGCTCTCGGCCTGGTTCTGGCCTTGAACTCGTGATCCTTCTGCCTCTGCCTCCAGAGTCGCTGGGAGTGTAGGTCCGCCTCTGCGCCTGGCTGTAATGGACATGCATTTCTGAACGGTTCCCAGGTGACGCTGATGCTCTTGCCCTGGGGAACACACTTTGAGAACCAGTGTGGTAGCCCAGAAGACCGTGAGTGATTGTTTGAAGACTGGGCAAGGTGGGGAGCCTGGAATAAAGGCTATGATTTAGTTCCAGGAATTCGCAGGGCTTGCCTAGTCACCACCCCCACCCCACCCCCCAGGTGGCCATAGAATTAAAAGAATATTTTATCTTCATCAGCCCACACGGAGAGCGAATCTATTGCCGTATAATTATGGAATAAATAGGTGCCGCATGGTGGATGTGGACTCCGTGCCCCGTGGCTCTGTGGGGGTTTATTAGAGCAGTGTTATAATTGAAAAGGTGTCATCTACTCCGAGAGCCGCTCATGAAACTTTCATAGCCTGGGTGGTCATTGTCCGAAAAGGCATGTCTTCTTCATTTAAGAGAAAGCAAGCCGGAGATGGCTTCTCGTGCTAATGGGACTAGTGCGTCTCATTTGTCAGTCACCGAGCCAGGTGTTCTTAGGGGACAGGGAAAAAAAAAATGCAACAGCTGGCGTGGATGGGGGGAGGGTATGGCAAGTCCACATCACAGGTTTGCAGATGTTTGTTGAGCATTTCAAAATGTTTCAAAACTCCGTCTACCTGGTCTGTCTTTCTGATGTGAGGCTGACTCTCAGCAGGAAGAGGGGCGTCTGTGTTGCAGCTTCGCTGATGGAGCGAGGCTAACAGCACACTTTATCCCCCGTGTGTTAATTAGACCCAAAAGAAAAGAATCATAAAAGAGTTATTCTCCTAAATGCTGGTATTTTTCATCTGGATTCTGTGTATCGATTATTTTACAGTCGAGAAGGAGCAAAAATCCATGTTTTTATGGCAAATAAAGCTGGCTGCAGTAATTATGCAGGCTCAACATGTCTGTGCTGGAGCAGGAAGTTGGAATTCAGCCTGACTCTCCAACATTTGGGTGAGATCTAATTGAGAAAGACATTTCAAAGAACAAATATTTAGGAATGTGGGATTTTGCTGATGGTCTCTTAGGACCCAGTAGAAGTACTTTATATTTAGCTTGAGCCCAGGGGCGGGGTGCGACCACGGAGAGGGATTTGGTCAGTGACGTTGAGACTGCAGTCAAAATGTGAGGCTGAACTGTGGAGAGGAGCCTTAGTGAAAGGAAGGCCCTTGGCTTCAGGGAGTAGGTCCCTTGCAATTGGTGAGGAAGGGAGAACCAAATAATCAAATATATAGATCGAATACTTGTTGAATGCCCACCCTTGCAGTAGGCACAATGAGGGCAGGGAATAAGGCTGTTATTTATCTTCTGTAATATCTTGGATGTCTGTAGTGACAAGAGCCCTTGACTAGAGTGGGGATCAGGGTTGCAAGCAACGGAAAACCTGAACTCTGCCGGCTGAAATAATAAGGAGCTTAGTATCTCTGATAGCAAGAGGTCTGGGCTATTTCTGCTCCGAGGTTGTTTATTTCAGTGGTTCAACAGCCTCAAGCAAAGATCCAATGCTTTTCACCTTCCCTTGTTCTCAAGGTCACAGACGCTTGCAATAGTTGCTGATGTTTCACCTCCGAAAGACTTTGTGTAGAGGCCAAAAAGGCAGTAGGAGGGCCTTTCCCAGAAATCCCTGAGCACTTTTCTCTTGTGTCGTCTTGGCTGGAATTGTGAATCGCACATCATGCTTAAACTAACCACAGGTAAAGGAAAAAGATAATCGTAGTTGGCCTAGAACAATCCTGACTGGGTGTTGGAACAAAATTAGAGTCCTTTTGGAAAGAAGAAAGGAGCCGTCAACCATGTTGGCCAGCTATGCAGTTCAAGACCTGGCTTTGAATTCTCTCTCTACTCCTCTTAAGCCCTATGATACTGGGCAACGTATTTCACCTTTTGTGCCTCAGTTTGCTCATTTACACAACAGGCTTTATTGGGAAGATAAATATGTATTGACTCAATCATTACACTTGATTGGTACAAGAGAAGTAGAAGCTTATTTGAAGATTTGGCCTTGGATATGGCAGAGTTTATAACCTAGGGCAGGAGACATGTGAGGGTTAGACCACCTAGCCTTCTAGACCGTCATATAGCCAAAGAGCAGAATCAGAGAGTAAATAATTGTGACTTGCTGACCAGCCATTATAACAGGAGCATGACATCGGTGGGAGCCACAGTAGGCAGGGAAGGCTTCCTGGAGGAGGTGGTGCATGTTGCACACTCAGACTCCAGCACTAAAGTATAGGTAGGTTATAAACTCCATCTGCCCAATTTTCACTTTATTCCCCCCAGTAGTAAAATGGAACCATTCGGCCAAAATAGGATCTTTGCAATTGCAGCACCTTTGATAGTCCACATATGGCGGATACTGGCCAGTGTGGTTTAGGAGGCAGTCTACAAGCTGGGCACCATGGCATATAGCTGTAATCCCAGTGATTCAGGAGGCTGAGGCAGGAGGATCATGAGGTTGAGGCCAGAGGCAGCCTGTGTAATTAGCGAGAACTTGTGTCAAAATAAAAAGTGGCTGTGGGTGCAGCTCAGTGGTGCAGCCCTGGGTTCACCCTGCAGTAGTTAAAAAAAAAAAAAAAGCCAGGTGCGGTGGCACACGCCTGTAATCCCAGAGGCTTGGGAGGCAGAGGCAGGAGGATCGCAAGTTCGAGACCAGAGGCAGTCTGTGTAATTTAGCGAAACCCTGTCTCAAAAAGTAAAAGAAAGGGCTGGGGGTGTAGCTCAGTGGTCCGTCACTCGCAGAGCATGCAGGCATGAGGCCCTGGGTTCAACCCCTCGTGCTGCAAAAAAAAAAAAAAAAAAAAAAACCAAGAAGGGGTAGGTGGATCTGTCTTTGGATCTAGCACTGTGGCTAACAGCAGTGGATTTTTTTGAGGGGAGGTGGTACTGGGGCTCAAACCTAGGGCTTCATGCGTGCTTGCCAATTCAGTGGTTATTTATTGAATCAATAAATCATAGGAATAGATTATTTGCCTGAAAAAAAATCACCTTTTTCTCCTTAACCTCAATTGGGGGGGGGCGGGACTAACATTTTTTGTTTGTTTGGTTGTTTTTTTGAGACAGGGTCTCTCTAGGTAGCCTAGGCTGGCCTCCAACTTGTGATCCTCCTGCCTCAGCCTCCTGAGTGCTAGGATCGCAGGCTTGTGCCACCACACCCGGCTGTTGTTGTTGTTGTTGTTAGGTGCTGTCGAGTCAATATCCAACTCATAGCAACCCTCATAGGGTTCTCAGTGGCTGACTGTTTTGGGATTGCCTTGGGAGTGGATTGCCAGTCCCTTCTCCCATTTTTGTGGTGCTGGGAATTGAACTCAGGTCTTCAGAGACTGCATCACAGCGCTCTACCAACTGAGCTAAATCCCAGCCACCACACCCGGCAGAAGGGACTAAACTGAATGAGTGTCTCCAATCTGTGGGACACCACTTTAGGCAATTTTTAGAAACTGTTTCACCTCACGTGGTAATTGGCCTGGGAAGTTAGGGTTGTCCTGTTACAGATGGGCAATGTGGGCTGCAGGAGAAGGGTGTGGCAACCCTGGTCAACCAGCAGGGGGCGGTGTGGGGGCAGAGCCCCGTTCTTTCCTCCCTGCTCTGTTTCAAGCATCTGGCTGAGGTGCTGGCCACCTGAGGTGCCCTGTTCTGCCGATCCGTTTTTCCTTGTGGACCACTGCTTTGCCCCACTGCTTTGCCGTGCCCTCAGGGCTTTTAAATAATCCAGGAACCGCCGGCTTCTCAGGGTGGACTCTGAACTTCGTGGAGGAGCAGTTGAGTCCTGTTCTGTGGTGCCGAAAGGAGGAAGGAGGCCAGAAAAGAGGCGGAGAGGGCTGAACAGAGGTCCTCGGATCCGCTCGCCAGGCGCGACCCTGCTTAGCTTCCGAGATCTGGCGGGATCGGACACCGCAGTGCTACGGCAGGCATCTGCTTTATTATCCAAGCTCAGAAGAAATACAATAAGTAAAAACACCCCCAACTTTTTTTTCCTGTAGAGGATGAGCGATAATCTACATATGCAAATAAATGGCACGCCATCCTCCATGCATATTAATTTGGAAAGGGAGTCTGAGGCCCTAATCTACACTCAGAACCAGCGGTCTGGCATTTTGCAACTCCTCAGGCACAAGTTGGTAATCAAGGCCTCTTGCTTCACGGTTCCCCTCCCAGCTGGCCTCCCTTCTGGCCTCTTGCAGTCACAGGTGGAGGAGAGTGTCTCAGGTAGGCAGAAGAGAGGCCCAGGGACCGTGGGTGAACCTCCCCCTGGGGCTCCATCTGACCTTGTCCTGCTTTTCTGGCTGGGGCCGAGGCCTTCCCTCCTCTTGATTCCCAGCGTCAGTCATCAAGTCCCAGGGCCAGGGGACAGCGTGGGGCAGATGTCAGGAAGAGGGAAGCAGCCTTGGGGACCGGCTTGTGCTGCCTCTTCCAGGGAGATGAGGCAGCGGAGGCTTGGAGAGGGGCGTGACTTGCCCAGAGTGACACTGCGGTGCGTCGACGGCAGGAAGCACGGGCGCTTATTCATTCTTTGCTCTGAAAAGCACATTTCTTTTTGCGTGTGTGTGTAGGAGCGGGTGGGCAGGGTGGCATTTCAAGTTTGTATACTTTTTAGGAAAGAGTCATTCTGTGGGGAACGTTTACCCAGACAGGTGGCAACCGAAAATCCTGTCTGTGTCTCATTTGGGTCGAGATAAATGGTTTCCTTCCTCCTCCAGATTTCCAAATTAGATTAGCCGTAGTGCAGAATGAACACGAGGCTGCATCACCGAGCGCCCCCAGCCAGAGTGATGATGGGGCAGGACAGGGAAGGGCCCGGGGAAGCAGCTGGGGTGGAAAACTGGCTGCAGAGGTGGGAAAGAGGAACAGGCAGTAATTTCCCAGTGTGGATGGGGAAGGCACCGAGGGCGTGAGGGGTGGAGGAGAATGTTACAGCGTCGTGGCACTAGTAAAAGTTAAGTCTCTGGTGGGGCACCGTGGTGCACCCCTCTAATCCCAGCACTTGGGAGGCTGAGGCAGGAAGAGTGTGAGTCCAAGGCCAGCCTGAACCACATAGCAAGACCCTGTCTCAATTAAAAAAAAAGAGAGCTCTTGGGCTGGATATGTAGCTTAGTGGTAGAGCACTTGCCTAGCAGACTTGAGATTCTGGGTTTGATCCTCAGCACTGAGAATAAAAAAGTCCAGTCTTTTGCCATCTGCTGCTGCTGATTGGGTCGGCTTGGCATCAGTTCCCCCTTCCTCCTCCTTTTCCTTGTCAGCAAATGTTGAATAATCAGCCCTCCTTCTGAACGCGGCCTCATGAAGACGGAGGGAGGGTTTGAAGGGGTTTAAAGGTGCTGCATCATGCAGGGCACAGAGCCCATGTGGCATCCATCTAGGTTTCTCTCTTTTCCACACAGATGTGTTCGATCGGCTGTGCTGGTCAGTGTGACCGTGGGTGTTTCTGTGTCTGTGTCTCTGCGTGGGTCTCTGCTTGTGTCTGTCTTGGTGCGTTTCTGTGTGTGTCTGTACTTGTGCCTCCTTTTATCCCTGTTTCTGGTGTGGTGGTGTGGAGAGGGATGTGAGACGTGAGGCTGTGTGTTTGTGTCATTGTGTATTGGAAGGGGCAGTGTCCTTGTTGTTTTGAGACAGGGTCTCACCATGTAGCCCAGGCTGACTTTGAACTTGGGTTGATCCTCCTGCCTCAGCCTCCGGAGAGCTGGGATTATAGCTGTGCGCTGCTTTGTCCAGCTGCAATAAATGTATATATATATATATATATATATATATATATATATATATATATTTGGTACTTGGGGATTGAACCCTGGGCCTCACACACCCTTTGCAAGTGCTCTACCACTGGGCTGCACCCCCAGCCCATTTTAAAGTTTGGGTCAGGGTCTTGCTAAGTAATGCAGGTTGACTCTGGCTTTGAACTCGCCATCCCCCTGTCTCAGTTTCCTTAGTCTCTAGGATTACAGGCGTGCGCCACTGCACCTGACTCTGATTGTGCTTTTGTCGGTGAGTGGCTGTGTCTGTGCGTCAGTGTTCCCATGCCTGCAGGACTGCTGTGTGCGCGCGCGCGCACGCGCATGCACATTGCAGGCCCAGTATGGCCAGAACTCACCAGAGCTGGGAAGCTTCGCGGTGCACAAAGATCCCTGGAGCCGGGTCCCCTCTCAGGTCTCTAAGGTGTCCCCTTCCTCCTCTTTGCCCTGCAACAAGCCTTTTGCTGCCCTTGAGCCCTTCCTCATTGCCCTCTGTGGGCACATCAGGCAGGAGGGCGGCTTGGAGAGCTGCTGTGTGGCAGGCCCTGGTCCATTTGCATCCGTGTTTGCATCTCATTTGCATCATCTGTCCAGGTTCTGCTTTCAGTTCTGCGGTTTTCAAGGTAAAATGTGTTTGGTCTTCTTGAAGGTCATTACATTAAGGGCTTCTTTCTTTCTCTTCTTCCGTCAGGTCCAGACCTCCCTCCCAGAATTGGGGGCCTGGGGCTGGGTCGAAGCCCCAGAAACCTTTGCCTTTCCCTCAGCCCCTGCAGTCTGTTGAGCACTGGGCTTGGCTCGGCGGGGGGAGACCCAGGCCCTGGAAGAGCAGTTACAGGGAGGACAGGGCCTGGGCAGGGACGAGCGCAGCCCAGTCTGGGGCTCCCCCCTGCTTCTGTAGAAGGAGAGAGAAGGGCTGCCCGCATGTGTCCGCCACTCTGCCCCTCCACCTGTCCCTGGCTGGGGAGCGGCCATGGGTCTGGGCTGCCTGCTGGGAAACAAAGGAGACTTAGAATGCTTAGAATGTCTTCCTGTCAAGCTCCTGACAGACACAGGGTCAGCGAACCCTCTGATACCACAGGGGACTCACACAAAGCTCCCCCACCCGGAAGGCCCATACCCGAATGGTGCATGGGGTCTGGCCGCCACGGGCCCCACGTTCCCTTTGGATTTCAGTCCTGGCTCTGCCCCTACAAGCTGTGTTTTTTTCTTTCTTTCTTTTTTTTTTTTTTGCGGTACTAGGGGTTGAACCCAGGGCCTCCTGCCTGCATGCTATGCAAGTGCTGGACCACTGAGATGCACCCCCAGCCCTTTCTTTTTTCTTTACTTTTTGAAACAGGGTCTCACTAAGTTACACAGACTTCCTCTGGTCTTGAACTTGTGATCCTCCTGCCTCTGCCTCCCGAGCCGGCGTGCGCCACCACGCCCAGCTGCTGTGTGGTTTTTGACAAGTTACCTCATCGATCTGGACACCCATTTCCCCGTATGTCAAATGGGAATGCAAATAGTATTTAATATTAATAAAAGTACCTAGGACAGCAGGGAGACATGCCCTGTAATCCCAGCAACTTGGGCGGGGAGGCAGGAACATGGCAAGTTCAAGGCCAGAGGCAGCCTGTGCAATTTAGCAACACCCTGTCTCAAAATAATAATAAAAAGAAGGGGTTAGCTCCATGGTAGAGCACTTGCTTAGCACGCACAAGCCCTGGGTTTAATACTTCAGTACTGAAAACAAAAACCCCCCAAACCCCAAAACAACAAAAAAATAGTGTTGTTGTGAATATCCGATGAATAATGCACATAAAGGGCTTAGCGTGGTGCCCAGCACACAAGAAAGAGTCAGTGATTGTCAGAATTACCAGCCCCCAGGGGCTTCTTAGAAGACAGATTTCCTTAGTATCTCTCACACCCCAGTATAAATTGCTTGGCCTTCCAGCCAGGTGTGCCACCCTGGCATCCCATCCTGTTAGATCACGAAAGCTAAGCAGGGTCGGGCCAGATTAGTACTCCGTTGAGAGACTACCGGGTACTGTAGGCTAGGGAGAAGGACCCGGCAGCCCACTCCTGAAACAGCCAGTCATCAAAAACCCTATGAATCATAGAGAAGCACTGAAAATATTGTCGGGCATGGCACAGTGTCGGGGAGTGTTTCATTCTGTTGTACGCCAGGTCACTATGAGTCCTGACTCCGCGGCATCTAACAACAGCCTAAATTGCTCATCCAAAGTCCCTCAGATTAGTGACAGGCGACAGGCTTGAGTCCCTTCACTGCCCTTCAGGAAGTCCATTTGCAGAGGCCTTTGAGCTGCCTTCGCCTTCCGGTGGGTGGGAGCCTTTGCACAGTCAGCTCGGGAAGTAGGAGAGTCCTCGTCTGTGTCTCTGTGGGTCAAGGTCCTCGCTCTTTCCTCGGAGAGAGAGGATCTCAGGAGGATCCCACCTCCTTCCCAAGGTCAAGTGATGTGTCTTCTCTTGTGCTTTGCTCTGAACAAGACCCTGCTGGGCACCCAGGACCATCCACTGCCGAGCAGATCTTGGCTCTCCCCCAAAACAGAGCAGAGAGGGAGAGGAGGCCAGCCAGGCGCAGCTGCGGGAGGAAGGCGAGTTGGTTGCTTAGTCCCGGGGACCCTCTCCTTAGGCTGAGTGGAGCCTCATAACTGGGCACAGCTGGGGAAGAGCAGGGGGAGGGATTTACTGCTCTTTGCTCCGCCTCTGCCCGTGGGGCATTAACTCTCTCCACCTGGCCCTTCCCCGGAAGCCTCTGGAGACGCCAAGTTCCTCCCTGTGCATGGGGTCCGGAAGAGCGTCCAGCCCCTCTGTAGGTCCAAAGGGGGACCGGATGCCAGAGCCGGTGTGTGCCACGGAGGCTGTGCCACAGCTGGGCCTCACCCTCTGAGGCGGGGGCTGCCGTGGTCTCAGATGAGAGCGTGGCCGCCGGGGCCTGGCAGTAGGTGGTGGCCAGGAGGGAGGAGGGCTCCAGCAAACCTGGGTAGGCACGTAAATGTTCGGCCCGTCCAGCCCCGATGAATCGGTGAATCGGTCCACTCGCCGGCTGGACGCTGGAGCCCCGGCTTCACCTGCAGGCAGAGGGAGCCATCAGCCGCTCCTGGGCAGGTGAGTTATTGGCAGGGGCCGTTTCTCAGGTCTGCGTGACTTTGCCCGCAGAGGGGCAGACGGGAGCTGGACCCAGAAGCGCGGCTCCATGAACTCAGTGCAGCAGAGTACGCAAGGCTCGCGGCTCACCGTTGCTGAAGGCGTCTCCATAGGCAGCGGGGCAGCTGGGGCCCCGTGTCCCCTGCACAGGTAGGTCTGAATCAGAGAGGAGAATGTCTTTTCTAGTGACGTGTGTCATTCAGAACTTTGGGTCAGAGACCAGAGTGCCTGGACTTGAACCCAACGCTGCCATTTAAAAGCAGGGAGACCTTGGGCAGGTGACTCATCAGCCCATTCAGTGAGTATTTATTAAGCAGCTGCGATGTGCCAGTTCTGGCTGTTGGGGATGCAGCAGTGGCAATGTAAGACAGGCACAACCTCTTCCTCTGCGGAGCTTACATTCGCGGGGTGTGGGGGGGTGCCGGGCTGTAGGCAACGTAAGTTAGTAGGTGGCAGAGTACATTTGAACGGGACAAGGGATGGAAGGGGGAAAAGCAGGACAGGGAGGAGGGGGTGGTGGGGTGTGGTGGGCTGTGGTTTTAAATAAAGAGGTTGGGGCGGTCCCAGTAAACAGGGGACCTTTAAGCTGGGCTTGTGGTGCACACCTGTAATCCTAGTGACTCGGGAGGTGCAGGCAGGAGGCTTGCGAGTTCGAGGCCAGAGGCAGCCTGCATAGCTTGGTGAATCCCTGTCTCAAGATAAAAAATGAAAAATGGGTTGGAGGTGCGCTTGCAAAGCATGTGCGAGAGACCCTGGGTTCGGGGTCCCAGTACCAAAAAGAAGGGGGGGGGGCGGACCTTTAAGTCACCAGCTGATGGAGTGAACAATGCCGATACCCAGGGGCCGTCGCTCTGTGCCTCAGTTGTACCTGTACGGTGGGGGTTACGATACCCCCATCCTCGTGGCTCTGCTGTGAGGGGTCAGCGAGTTAACGCACTTAGCGGGTGTGGACCTGGTGTGGCACCCGGCAAACACTGTTGTTACTGTCACTGCTGTCTGCGTGGGAGCCTGGCCCTGCTGCCTCCGGGAGGCCGTGTGGGCTTCAGGCTGGGGGTTTGGGCAGCTCCTCCACCTGGGTGTGGGAGCAGCGTTCCTCCCTCCGGGCCTCCCCAGCTCCTCGTTAAGAGGGGCGCACAGTCTGCAGTCTGAGAAGCAACACTTGCGTTAGCTTTTTACTCGAGCACCTGACTCCCAGGGGGAATCGCAGCAGAGCCTTTGGCGGAATCCAGGTTTAGGAAGCGGCTTCCAGCCTTTCCCCAGAGCCTCTGCAGGTGTGGCGGGCAGGTGTCTGTGGCCTCGCTCAGGCTGGGCTGGGGAGGGGGCTGCCACCTGGGCAGCCAGGCTCCCAGCTCGGGCATGCGGTTGCTCTGCATCACTCTCCTGGCCAGGTGACCACCCGCTCTCATCAGCAGGCACTCGGAGTCCCTTCAGCAATTTGGACGCCATTATTTACTATCCCCAAGATTTTTGTGGCTGTAATTTACTGCTGCTGCAAAGCTTGGGGACCCGAATCCCAGTAGCCTTCAGTATAGATATTGCATCTAATCAATCCACTATTACTATGCAAATACATCCTATAGGCTACTGATGTCTTTTCCTTTCAAACACTTAATACATAATTAATGACACTTCTAATGCCAAAGAAGACACCGGCCCAAAGAGCTTCCCGCAGTGATTTATACCCGCCCAGAGAGCAGGCTGGTTTATTGGCTCCCTTCATTCAGCACTGGGCCTTAGATGCTCGCAGCACCGGCTGTGGAGGAGGATGTGCTGGGCGAGTGGCCTGTCCTCCAGGTAGCCTTGGGCCAAGCAAGACCATGGCTCTGCGTGGGAGGGTGCCAGGTGCCGGCTCCTTTGGGTTTCTTCTCCCGTTCTCTCAAACCAGCCTGGCAGGAGCACACTCTGGTTGTCCTGCTCTGCAGGTGAGGAAACTGAGCCAGGGAGGGGACCCACCTTGCCCAGCCTCTCTGCGGGCAGGTGGTCCTTCCAGGAGGGCTCGGATTGCCTAGGGGGGAATGGCGGCCACTGTCGCTGCCCTGGGCGTTGGATGAGAATTGGCGGTGAGGGCCCACGTTAGGCCGGGAGACGTGCCAGCTGGCATCCCTACTTGGAGGAAGCTGAGACCCTGGCTGCCTTTGTGTCTCCTCGGGGGTCGGGGCACGGTGGTCTTTTTTTTTTTGACGGGAGTGATTTGGAAAGAGACAAGGTGTTGGGCCCCTGTGTCACCAGGGAACCTGGCTGCTCCGGGCAGCCTGGGCCCCATGAGAAGGCTCCTCTCCCAGAGTCCACCCCGGGGGGCTCTGCGTGCCGACCTCCCCCAGCACCTGGCTCAGGAATGACAGCAACTCTGCCCCGTCTGGAGGCCCCGAGTCCCACGGAAGGAACAGACATGGCCGCCAGTGTGACCAGGTATAAGGGCGGGGAGGGCAGCGTAGGCAGATGCCCCATTGGCTTTGCCCACGGACAAGAGAAGGGAGTGGGTGCGCCCATGTCGGGCACACAGGGGCACCTGAGGGTGAGGCTCAGGGTGGCTGTGCAGTGTGCAGCGGTGGGGACCCCGGTGCTGCTCCTCCCGGGGTGTCCCACTGGGTCTTTTCTCTCAGGGGGGAGGTGGACCTTGAACTGGCAGAGCCGCCTCCCCAGGCCAGGCCAGGCAGGGGAGCTGGAGGCTGGGCAGAGGCAGGAGGGGCCCAGGGTGCTTGGGGGAGACAGGGAAGCCTCTTGCGGTCACAGCCTTGGGTGGGCGCAGGCTCACTGGGCACCGGCGGACTGGGGTTCAGCCACCTTCCTCTAGGGCAGCCCTTCCCTGGCCTCCACGCCCCCTCCCTCCATCCTGTCCCCTGCACACCTGTCTGTGGCCTCCAGTGGGGTCAGGGCAGCTGGAGGTGCTCTGGATGGAAGAGCCACTGCTTGCTGGGTCCCTCCATGTGGGTGGCCCCTCTCTGCCTTTTATCCGAGGCGCCCCTTCCTTTCTCTTGTCCTGTCCCAGTTCACACTCCCCTAGGCAGGCGGAAGGGTCTTTCTAAAGTACAAACTCGGCCATGTGCCCGCCCTGCTGGAAACCCTTTGATGGTCCCCGTTGCCCTCAGGATGAGGTTAAAATCCATCAGCACAGCAGGCCAGGTCCGCTGCTGCATCCCGGAATCTGCCTCCCGCGTTGAGCTAGGGTAACACCAAGCTGCTCTGCTCCCCGCCCCCCGACACACAGAGCTGCCACACACCCTGGGCGCTGGGGCTCTTACTGTTTCACACTGCGGGGCCCTCTTCCACCTGCCTGGGTCTGGCTGACTCTTCCTCTTCCTTCACCATTCAGCCCAGACACCACCTCCTCCAGGAAGCCTTCTCTGAGCTCCTCTCCCTCTGTGAACTAAGCGGCTCATCTTTCTGTCCCCCTGCCTTGCAGTCTTAGGAATTGACATGGATCCTCTGGAGTAGGCGCCTAGTAAAGCAGGGATCTGGTACCCAGCGTGTCCTTGGCATGTAGCAGAGCTGAAGATATGTTGTCACACTGAACTGGGACAGTCTTTGCCCTTGAGACACAACCTAATGTCTGCCTGTGGGTCTCCCTGACCCGCAGGAAGAGGCAGGGGTTGGCAGCCAGCTGCCGGGTGCAGTGTGAGAGCGGGCAGCTGGGAGCCTTGAGGCACCTCCAGCATCTTGCTAGGAGGATGCAGCGTCTGCTAGGGTCTAGGGGCCTGCAGCCGTAGCCCTGTGGCGTCCCATCCCGTCAGATCCCAGAAGCTAAGCAGGGTCAGCCCTGGTTAGTCCTTGGATGGGAGACCTCCTGGGAACACCAGGTGCTGTAGGCTTGGGAGAAGGACCTGGCAACCCACTCCCAAAAAATAGTCAGCCACTGAAAACCCTATGAACGGCAGAGAAGCACTGACGATAGTGTTTTGTCTGTTGTATGTGGGGTTGCTTTGAGTTGGACATTGACTCGATAGCACCTAACAACAACAAGGATTTAGGGAGCATCAGTGCGAGTAGCTGGGGGCCCTTGGAGGTGTCGGGTGAGGTGGTGTTGCTCTAAGGCTTGGGAAGTGAGGGTGACCACTGAGGCCCCTGGGGGGCAGTCATCTTAAAGAACACTTTCCATTTCCCCTCCTGCTCATGTCTCTTCTGACATTTGAGTAGCTTTCAGAGCGCCCCAATTTTTATCCCCAACTTGATTTTTCCTCCCCTGTGTAGCAACAGGGGCTGGGATTTAGCTCAGTTGGTAGAGCGCTGCGCTGCAGTCTCTGAGGTCCTGAGTTCAATTCCCAGCACCGCAAAAATGGGAGAAGGACCTGGCAACCCACTCCCAAGGCAATCCCGAAACAGTCAGCCATTGAAAACCCTATGAGGGTCGCTATGAGTCGGATACCGACTCGAAGGCACCTAACAACAACAACAACAATGTAGCAACAGGGACTTAGGAAAAGGAAAATCTTCAAAAAGTAGGTTTTGGGGAAACCTGTCTGGGTGGTGCCTCCTGTCCTGGCTGAGCCATATGTGGGGTGCGACAGGGCCCCTGGCTTCTTGGTTGAGGGGCAGGGGCGAGAGATGACATCAGCGGAGCCTGGGCTCCCAAGGTGGAGAGGGCAGAAGGGACCTGGTCCGGGGCCAGGAATTGCTCAGGGCTCCCCACCGGAGGCTCAGTGTCCTTCTGGGGAATTTCCATCTTTAATTTCTCAGCGTTTTATGAACGGGGAGTAAGTTAGGACCCCACACAGACTGCGTTGTGTAAAGGGTTAATAAACTGGAGATTTGTGGGGCCGTGGCAGAGGCAGGCAGTGGAAGTGGAGAGTGAGGCGGGACTTGGTTCCCGAGGGGCAGAGGCTGGCTCCAGGACCTTCCCTCCACGGTGGGGTGTCTCCTGGGGGGCTCTGCTGGGATCCTGGTCCTTGGCGGCTTTGAGTCAGGGATGAGTGTTTGGATGGGGCCTCTGGCCTGCCTTATGTTTTCTATCTACAAGCAAACCAGGCTAGCCCAAGGTCAAGGGCTTGATCCATCCCTGGGCCTCTCCAGGTTGAGAGTCTTCAGATTGGTGCAGAAGACACAAGCTCTGGGCTTGGGCGCGGATGATCTCGTTTTCA
This sequence comes from Pedetes capensis, assembly GCA_007922755.1. NCBI lineage: Eukaryota > Metazoa > Chordata > Mammalia > Rodentia > Pedetidae > Pedetes > Pedetes capensis. The sequence continues at coordinate 35,936 of VMDO01014668.1, read as the reverse complement.
CGAGAGCCAGAGAGGCTGAAGTTTATGTTCTTTCTGGCTGCATCGGTCAGATTGCAATAATGGAAAAACCATGACATCAGAGCGTCAATAATAAGAACTCGGGCCCTTCCCAGCCCTCTGGCTGTTGTCTTTAGCATGTTGACATAGCCTCGTGAGAGCGCTGGTGCTGTGGTCCCATTCATCACACTCAGAAATGGCAGTGTCCGGTGGAAGGAGGAGGTGCCCACCTCTTAACGGGTTTTCTTTTAAGTTACTAATAAATATGAGTGAGGTACAGAGTCGTAAGGCTTTCGCTATTTCCATTGTGCACCTATGACATCGTTTTTGGTTACACTTACATCGACTTACATAATTTATGAAACCCTTTGATTAATATGTGGTAAAAATCATGTGCAATTATGGGTCATATTCCCATTTCCCCCCATGTATTTGTGGAGTTGTATCATGTAACTTGAGACTGTGCTCTCCCCCCTTTTAATTTCCTGTATTATTTCCCTTCCCTTTCCCCGCTTCCATAATCTTTGCTCCCCCTGCCAGACCCCTCCTGCTTCTTTCTGCTCTACTTATAGTTTTCCCTTCTTATGTAAGCCTGATTGTACTTTATCTTTTTTAAAAATATCTACTTGTATATAGTTTTTTTTCTTCCTTTAAGTTAGTTTTCGCTTCCAGATATGAGTGAGAACATACAGTATTTCTCTTTTTGGGCCTGGGTTTATTCATTTAGGATGATATTCTCCAGTTCCATCCGTTTTGCTGCAAATGACGTTATTTCATTCTTTTTCATTGCTGGGTAATATTGCATTGTGTATATACAACCTTTTTACCCATTCCTCTGTTGATGGACATCTTGGCTGATTCTATACCCTTCTGATTGTGAAGAGTGCTGCATTAAAGGTGGACGTGCAGGTGTCCCTGTGGTAAGATGACTTTACCATCCTTTGGATGTATTCCCAGGAGTGGTATAGCTGGGTCATAAGGGCAGTTCTGTTCTTAGTTTTCTAAGGTATCTCCATATTGATTTTCAAAGTGGTTGAACTACTTTACAATCCCACCAGCATTATTAAAGAGTTCCTTTTTTTCCACATCCTCGCCAGCATTTATTATTATTTGTTTTGTTGAAGTTGGCCATTCCTACTGGAGTCAGATGGAATCTCAGTGTTGTTTTAATTTGCATTTGTCTAATGGGTAGGGATATTGAGCATTTTTTATGTGTTTCCTGGTTTTTGGAAATTCTTCCTTTGAGAATTGTCTGTTCATTTCCTTTGTCCACTTATGTATTAGGTTACTAGTTGTCTTGGTATTTGCTTTCTTAAGTTCTTTATGTATTCTTTTTTTTGTGTGTGTGGTACTGGGGGTTGAACCCAGGGCCTTGCGATTGCATGTTCTGCAAGTCCTGGACCACTGAGCTGCACCCTCAGCCCATCTTTTTACTTTTTGAGACAGAATCTCACTAAGTTACACAGACTGCCTCTGGTCTCGAACTTGCGATCCTCCTGCCTCCACCTCCTGAGCCTCTGGAATTATAGGCATGCGCCACTACGTCCGGCTCAGTTCTTTGTATATTCTTGAAATTAGTCCTCTGTCTGATGTGTAGGATGCAAAGATTCTCTCCCATACTGTAGACTCTCCTTTAACTCTGTTGATTGTTTCCTTTACTATAATTACTATATCTATCTATCTATCTATATATATATATATATATATATATATATATATATATATAAATATAATATACTATATATTATACTATAATATACTATAATTATATTATAATATAGTATACTATAATTATAATATACTATAATTATAAAGAAGCTTTATAATTTCATGTAATCTCATTTGTTAATTCTTGGTGCCATTTTCCTGGGCAATTGGAGTCTTGTTAAGGAAATACTTTCCTGTGCTTATGTGTTAGAGCATGTTTCCTATCTTCTCTTCTAGTAGTTTTAAGGTTTCTGGTTTGATGTTGAGGTCTCTTCCCCATTTTGAATTGACTCTTGTGTAAACTGAGGTATATGGATCTATTTTCAGTTTTCTGCAAATGGATATCCAATTTTCCCAGCACCATTTGTTGAAGAGGCTATCTTTTCTCCATTGAATATTCTTAGCCCTTTGTCAAAAATCAGGTGGCTGTAGTTTAGTGGGCTTATCTCTAGGTTCTTGATTCTGTTCCATTGGTCTTCAAGCCTATTTTTGTCTTAGTACCAAGATGTTTTGCCACAATAGCTTTGTAGTATAATCTGAAGTCAGGTATAGGGATCCTGCCTGCACTATTTTTGGAGCTTAAGATTGTTTTGGCTATATGCAGTCTTTTGTGCTTTCATAGGAATTTTAGGATTATTTTTTCTGTTTCTGCAAAGTCTGTCATTGGAATTTTAATGGGGATTGCATTAAATCTGTAAATTGCTTTTGGTGACATAGCCATCTTTACAACATTGATTCTCCTGATCTAGGAGCAAGGGAGATCCTTCCATCTTCTAGTATTCTCTGCAATTTCCTTCTTTAGTGTTTTGAACTTTTCCTTGTAGAGATCTTTGAGGGTCTTTGGTTAGACTGATACCTAAATCTTTTTTGGTGGGCTATTATAAATGAGATTTTTGCCATAATTTCCTTTTCTTCCTGTTCACTATTGGTGTAAAGGAAGGCTACTAATTTTTTTGTGTTTATTTTGTATCCTGCTACTTTGCTGAAGGTGTTATGTCTTAGAGTTTTCTAGAGGAGTTTTTGGGGTCTTTTAGGTTAAGGATCATGTCATCCACAAATCAAGATAATTTGACCTCTTCTTTGCCTATTTGTATCTCTTTGGTTTCTTTTTCTTGCCTGGCTGCTCTGGATAGGACTTTAGTCACAATATTGAATAAGAGGAGAGAGTGGATATACTTGTCTTGTTCCTGATCTTAGAGGAATAGTTTCAATTTTCCCCTGTTTAATCTGATATTGGCTGTAGGTTTGTCATAGATGGCCTTTATGGTATTGAGGTATTTCCCTGTTGTGCCCATTATCTCCAAGGGTTTTATCATGAAAGGATATTGCACTTTGTCAGAGGCCTTCTCAGCATTGATTGAGATGATCATGTGATTGTCTGCAAGCCTCTTGATAAGTTGAATTATATTAATTGATTTTCATATATTGAACCAGCCTTGCATCTGTGGAATGAAGCCCACTTGATCATGGTGTATGATCTTTTTTATATGTTGCTGAATTTGGTTTGGCAGAATTTTATTAAGGATTTTTATGTCTATATTCGTCATGGAAATTGGTCTATACTTCTTTCTTTGAAGTGTCCTTGCTAGGTTTTGATATCAGCATAATGCTGGATACATAGAATGAGTTTGGAAGTGCCCCTTCCTTTCCTACTTTATGAAATAGTTTGAGGAGAGTAGATAGTAATTCTTTGAAGGTTTGATAGAATTCTACTGTGAACCTGTGGGGGCCCGGGGTTTTCTTTGTTGGGAGACTCTTTATTACTGTTTTGGTGAATGTAATGGGTCTATTTAAATTGCTTATGTCCTGTGGGCTTAATTTTGGTAATTCATATGTGTTAATGAACTTTTCCATTTATTCTGTATTTTCAGTTTTTGGGGAGTACAGCTTCTCAAAGTACTCCCTGATGATCTTTGGAATTTTGTTGGTATTGGTGGTTATAGCCCCATTCTCATTCCTAAATTTTAAAATTTGGGTCTGTTTTTTCTTTCTTTTGGTGAGACCAGTTAGGGGCAGGTCTATTTTACTTATCTTTTTCAGGAACCAGCTCTTAGTCTGATCAATTCTTTGAGTTGTCTTTTTGGTTTCTAATTGGGATATTTCTGCCTTGATCTTGATAATTTATGTTTAGTGTTCCTTTTGGGATTGGCTTGTCATTGGCTTTCTGGTGCTTTAAGATGTGTCATTAAGTCATTTAATTGGGCCTTCCCGAACTTATTGATGAAAGTGCTCATGGCTATGAACTTCCCTCTTAGAACTGCCTTTGCTGTATCCCATAAATTTTGATGGGATGTATTTTCATTCTCATTTGATTGCAAAAATTTTTAATTTCCTCTCTGATTTCTCTGATCCATTGATCATTTAACAGTGTATTATTCAGTCTCCATGAATCTGTAACATTTCTGAAATTTTTCTTGTTTTTCAGTTCTAGTTTTATTCCATTTGATCTGATAAGGTGCAGGGGGATAATTTCTGTTTTATTGTATTTGTTGAGGCCATTTTTGTGGACTAGAATGTGGTCTATCTTAGAAAAAGTTCCTTGTGGTACTGAGAAGAATGTGTATTCTGCATCTGATGGATGGAATATTCTGGATCTGTCAGATCCAGTTGGTCTATAGTGCTATTCAAGTCTTTTGTTTCTTTGTTGATGTTTATTGCTTTGAAGACCTGTCTCTTGGTGAAAGTAGATACTGAAATCTCCCAAAATTATTGTGTCTGGCCCCATGTGTTCCTTTGTTTTCAATAGTTTGTTTTATGAAGCTAGGTGCCCCTGTATTTGGTGAGAAAAGATTAAGTATCATTATGGGTTCCTTGTGGACTATTCCTTTTACTAATATGTAGTGTCCTTCTTTGTCTTTTCTGATTAGTTTGGGACTAAAGTATAAGCTGTCTGAAATTAGTATTACAACTCTTGCTTTTTTTTTCTCACATGCTTGGTATATTTTATAGCTTTTAATTTTCAGCCTTTTATGGTCTTTATGGATGAGGCAAGTCCCTTGAATGCTACATTTCAAGGGTTTATGGTTTTAAATCCAGTTGGCCCATCTATGTATCATGATTGGTTAGTAAGACCATTTACACTGAGAGTAATTATTGAGAGGTGATGATTACTCTATATCAATTTTGTACTTGTTACTGTTTTTTGATTCATATTTGCCCTATTTTTTTCTTAAGTTCCTCTCATGTTTATTATTCATTCCTTTGATTTTGTATTTGGGGTTGTCTTACTTCCTCTATATGCAGTGTTTCATTGAGGATCCTCTGCAATTCTGGGTTGGTGACTGAAAATCATTTAAACAGGGCAATATCATGGAATGTCTTATAGTCACTATTTTAAAAGATTACTGAGTAATATAGTCTTGGTTGGCAGTTATTCTTTTTCAGGACTTAGATGATGCCTGTTCAAGCTTTCCTTGCCTTTAATGTTGTTGTTGAGAAATCTGCTGTTATTCTGATGGGGCTGCCTTTGTGCGTTGGCGTTTCTTTCTTGTAGCTCTTAGAATAGCTTCTTTGCTATCTAGATTTAGCATTGAAATTATAACATATTGTGGGGAGGATCTGTCCTAGTCTACCCTGTTTAGGGTTCTGAATGTTTCAGTTGTATAGGTATCCAACTCTTGCCTTAGGTTTGGGAAGTTTTCATCTAATATTTCTTTGAATAAATTTCCTAATCCTCTCATGTTGTTTTCAGCTTCTCTGTGAATCCCTTGAATTCATAGGTTTTGTTTCTTCATTTTATCAAGTAGCTCTTGAAAATCTTGCTCACACTGCTTCATCTTTCCATTTTGGCATGTGAGTAAATAAGGTCTTCTTCCTTTTCTTCAGCTTCAGCTATTCTGTTTTCAGCTTTATCTAGTCTGGATACTGAAGATTCTACCATAATACTGAGTTGATTAATTTTGCTTTGCCTCTCAAGGACCTCTGCTTGATTCTTCTTCAGGATCTCTATTTCTCTGGAAAATTTTTCTTCCAAATTGGATACTTTTTTGTCTAGTGAATCAATTCCTCTCATGGTGGTGTCTTTGAGGCCTTTCAGCATATTTATAAGTAGCATTCTGAATTCTCCATCAGCCATCTCCAGGAATGGAGTTACCCTGAATTTATCTGTCGAGGTACTTTGGTCTATAGGATCTTCCCATCCAGCGTGACCTTTCATGTTTCATGTGGTTTTCTGCTGAGGCTTGCCCATTGCTTGGTCTGGGTGCTATGTCCTACCTCCTGTAAAGAGGTTCTCCACCAATGTTCCCATGAGTTTGGGTGATGATGGGTCACTGGTGCTTCTCTCTGCCTCCCGCATCCCCATAGTTTGCAGCCTGAGTATCCAGTGCCTAGCTCCCTCTGCAGCCTCTGCATTCAGCACTGCCCCTCAATTTCTCCCCATTCCCTGCATTCCCAGCCCGCAATTGCACCACAACCTAAACTGTGTGTCTTAGGCTCCCCAGGCCCATGGTGCTATATTCCATGCCACAAGCACTACTGGACCCCAAACATGGCTAATTCTGCACAAGCTTTCTTAGGCTCTGGGATCCCGCAGTGCCAGCCACTGTTCTCTGTCTCCTGAACTCACCACTTTCAGTTTCCTTCCCTCCATCTCATGGTTCCAGTGGCTCCAGAGGCCAGGGCAGTGACCATCTCTTCCTGGTAATAATAATAATAAAAAAAAGCCAACCAAACAAAAATCCCCACAGTCCCTATGTCCAAGGACCCTACAGTGGGGCTGTGTTGCCTGGCCTTTTCTCCAGAGAGTCCTGCAGACGTCTGCTTTGTCCACCTTGCCTCCCACTAGCCATGCTCTTGGGGAGGCCCCACCGCACCTTTCTCCAGCAGTGCGCCATTGCAGTTGGCTCTGCCTTGCTTCCCCCCAGCCACCACCATCAAGGATGGCTCCCGTGGATTGCTCTTCAGCCGGTGTCTCTTTTTAAGAGCAGGGAAACATTTCCTCAGAAGCCCTTCTGCATGCTTTCTTCCTATCTAATTTTCCAGAACTAGATCACATGTTCTTTCCTAAGTCAATGGCTGGCCTGATGAAAGGGATAGTCATGACTGGCCCAGGGCAACGAAGACAACCGAGTTACTGCCTTCCGGAGTCACGCTGGAGAGCGTGGGCACCCAGGCAGAAGTGGTGGGTGTCCTGGGAATGAGGAACGGGCCATGGCTGCTGGGCAGGCATTTTCCACAGTAACTTTGGGCAATTTCTTTTAGCGCACGAGGCCTTAGTTTCCCCCTCTATAAGGTGGGGAGAAGAATAGTACTTTTTGATACTGTCATGAGGATAAAATGTGACAATACACAGTAAATGCTTAGCAGGATGCCTGGCACACAGTGTGGGCACTTAGTTGTTAGGATTATTAACCATACAGTGATTTAAGCACACTGGTCAATCCTGAGGGTGTGATGGGGTCCAGTGTTCCCCAGCCTGTGTCTTGCGAAATGTTGTTGTTGTTAGGTGCTGTTGAGTCAGTATCCGACTCATAGCGATCCTCATAGGGTTTTCAATGGCTGACTATTTCAGGATTGCCTTGGGAGTGGATTGCCAGGCCCTTCTCCCATTTTTGCGGTGCTGGGAATTGAACTCAGGACCTCAGAGACTACAGCACAGCGTTCTACAAACTGAGCTAAATCCCAGCCCTTGGGAAACATTAAGCTTTTTTTTTTTTTTTTTCACTGTGCTTAGGTGTTGAACCCAGGGCCTTGCACACACTTTACAAGTGCTCTACCGTGGAGCTGCACCCCCATTGTTTATTTCTTTATCTTGAGACAGGGTCTTGCCAGTTACACAGGTTGCCTCCGGCCTCGAATCTGTAATCTTTCTGCCTCCACTTCCTGAGCTGCTGGGATTGCAGTCGTGAGCCACCACGCCTGGCTTGCGGAAGCTGCTTCACAAGGCTCTGAGAAGTCTTGCAGGGGAACGGGCCTAACCGCGTTGTTTAACCCAGTGACTGCTAAGCGTTTTTACCCACTCGAACTTCCTCTCTGTAGAACCCTTTAAACGTTCCAAGGAAATGCTGTTTGGGGGAACCATTTCCGGCAACACGGACATACGAAAGAGAGGCACCTGGCGAGGAGAGGGAAGCTGTGCCTCAGTCAGCTCTGTGGGTCCCCCAAACCGAATGACTTGGACAAGCCAAACTCCCTCTCTGGGCTTCGGTTTCCTGTGCTTCGTCAGAGTGCTGCTCTGCTCTCTCTGAGACCCTGGGTTCCATCCTCAGCACCACAAAAATGGGGGAAGGATGTGGCAGCCCACTCCCCAAACAATCCCCAATCCCGAAACAATCAGCCATTGAAAACCCTACCAGGGTTGCTCTGAGTTGGACCTGACTCTATGGCACCTAACAACAACAATAACAAAAACTGTTAATGAAAGGCTGGGTGCAGAGGCACACACCTGCAATCCCAGCGCCACAGAGGCAGAGGGAGAATCGCCACTTGGAGGCCAGCCTGCGTAACTTAGCTAGACTCTGTCTCGAGATTAAAAAAAAATGGGCTGGGTGTGCAGCTCAGTGGGTAGAATATGTGCGAGGCCTGGGTTCAACCCCTGTGTACCACAAACAAAACAAAACAATAGCATAATTGGTGATGATAACGCTTCTTATTCATGTACACAACTGGGTGGTTTTTGTTGTTGTTGTTGTTAACTCTTTACAATGGCAAATTTCAAACAGACTCTGAGCAGAGTGAGTGGTATGGTGGCCCTCCATGCCTGTGTCACCTGCTTCATCAATCATTTGCATTTTGCCCATTTTTTTCCATCCCCCTCCGACATTTATAAGGGTGATTTTGAAGATGATATGAAATTATGTCTGCAAAAGTGCCTTGCAGACTTCAAAGTGCTATACAAATGTAAGTCATCTATGATTACTATTATTAGGTTTATTATTCTTACTCCCAAAGTTCAAAGTGCTACGCCGTCGTGAGGCATCCATCATAATCATCATTATGCTTATGGTTTCTTATTACTGCCTCTAGTCACGTCACGGAGAATGCCCAATAATGTGGATATTGTGGGGCCTGGTGGTGCATCATGCCTATGATCCCAGCAACTTGGGAGGTGGAGGCAGGAGGACTGTGATTTCGAGGGCAGAGGCAGCCTGCGTAACTTCACGAGACCCAGTCTCATGATAAGAAATTCTTAGAGAAGGGGGGATGCTGGGGGTGCAGCTCAGTGGTGGAGCACTGATAAGGTATTCATGAGGCCCTAGGTCCAGTAGTGGGAAAAAAAAAAAGTAGATATTTCTGGGCCTTCGTTTATAAGGAGCTGGGCTGAGGCCTGAGGGAGTGTCACGTTTATAACTCAGCCTTGTTGTCCGGGAGCTTAAAACTATGAGGATATGACACAGAAGGCCTAGAAAAACACCCGCGTGGTTCCGGGTACAGAGGCAGTGGCGGGCAGTGGGCTGGACAGTCTGGAGCAGTTTGGGGAAGGGCAGAAACAGAGGGTGAGGCAATGGAGGCTGGAGACCTTTCTTCCCTGGAGAGGTTGCCCTCCATGCAGCTAGTGTGGGGGTGGGGGGCCTGCCTGGGCCTGGAGGCAGCCACAGGGACACTATCGTTTCCCAGGACATAGCCACCTCAACTCCTGTGACTGGATGGCCCTGGGGGGTCCATGGCGAGGGCCACTGATTTCCCTCTCTCGGAGGAGTTAACGATGTTAACTTACCTTCCCGCCAAGGATGCGCGGCGCGCACCACGGGGACTCTAGGTGGAAGCTGGTGCAGCCGCAGAGCGGAGCGTGGCCCCTAACACAGATCCAGAATCACGCACGGCTTCCTGAGGCAGCTCATTGTCCAGTGCGCCCCCTAGTTGTAATCCCAAGTCCGGCTTCCTGCCTTGGCCGTTCCTATCCCTGGCACGGGCCATGGCCCTCTTCCTTCCAGGGCAGAGAGAGCGATTTGGAATAGGTGCCCTGGGGAAGGAGGAGGGATGGCAAGGGAGCCCCAGGGGGGAAGAGCCCTTGGTAAAGCCCAGCAGGGGAGCTGGGAGGCGGTCAGCAGTGGGGCAATGGCCCAGTAACGTGGCTTTTCCAGTCCCTGGCCAGGGGATGGAAGATCAGCACCCGGTGGGTGATGCCACTCTGCACTCACCAGGCTCCTTGACTAGATTTGCATCTTTTATTTTTTTAATTTTTTTATTTTTTTGTGGTACTGGGGTTGAACCCAGGGCCTTGCGCCTGCATGCTCTGCAAGTGCTGGACCATTGAGCTGCACCCTCAGCCCATTCTTTTACTTTTTTAAGACAAGGTCTCACTAAGTTATGCAGACTGCCTCTGGTCTCGAACTTGCGATTCTCCTGCCTCCGCCTCCCAAGCCTCTGGGATGACAGACGTGCGCCACCGCGCCCGGCCCTAGATTTGGATCATTGAAAGGACACCCTTAGGGGGCAGGGACCCACCCGGCTTGACCCATCCGGCCACCTCTAGTACCTGCACACTCCCATGCAGGTGTATGTCTGCAAGCACAGGCACAGCGCCCACACAGCTGGACAGCTCCCCTGCACCAGCTTCCTCGGGAGAGCTGCTTTGTGCTGCTACTGGGAGCCAAATGGAGCGGGGGTGGGGCAGGCACACGGGCCCCTCCCCATGCTGGGAAGTGACTCCTGCCGTTTGGCCTTGGCGAGCTCCCCAGTGGGCACTTGGTACAGGTGCTGGCCCATGACCAGAAGCAAATCCACGCCAGGCCACTCACGTCAGCTGTGAGAGCAGATGGCAGGGCCGGGCCCTTCTGGCTCCTGGCTTCGTCCAGCCTGGGCCTCTCTGCCTGCTTGTCTTGGGGTCCCCAGGACAGCCAGACCAGCTGCCCTGCTCATTCCTGGCATTCTTTAATCTACCTTCTGTCCCCATGGATTTGCTGTTCTGGGTATTTGAAGAGAATCATACAGTATATGGCCCTTTGTGACTAGTTTCTTTCACTTTGCGTGATGTTTTCAAGGTCCATCCAATTTGTAGCAAGAATCAGCATTTCCTTCCTTTTTACTGCCAAATAGTCCATTGTATGGATATGCCACATTTTATTTACCCAGTCCTTGTTGTTGTTAGGTGCCATCAAGTCCAGTCCAACTCAGCGACCCTATATACAGCAGATTGAAACACTTGCTGATTCTGTGCCAGACACATGATCTTATTTATGTTTAAGCCCATTGTTGCAGACACTGTGTCAATCCATCTGGTGGAAGGTTTTCCTCTTTTGCATTGACCTGCCACTCTCCCAAACATGATATCTTTCTCTAGGGATTGATCTCTTCTGACTACATGTCCGAAATATGTAAGACGCAGTCTGGCCATTCTTGCTTCCAAGGAGCACTCTGGTTGCACTTCTAGAACAGATCTGTTGGTTCTTTTGGCAGTCCATGGTAAATTCAATAGACGTCTCCAGCACCACAATTCAAAAGCATCAATTCCTCTCCTGTCTCCCTTGTTCAGTGTCCAGCTTTCACAACCATATGATGCCACTGAAAATACCATGGCATTAGTCAGACGCACCTTCGTCTTCAATGTGACATCTTTGCTTTTCAATACTCTAAAGAGATCTTTTGCCACAGCTTAGGGTTTGCAATGGCTAGTTGTTTCAGGAGTGGTTCGCCAGGTCCTACTCCCTAGTCTGTCTTAATCTGGAAGCTCAGCTGAAACCTGTCCACCATGGGTAACCCTGCTGATATCTGAGATACCAGTGGCATAGCTTTCAGCCTCATCGCAACACACAAGCCCCCACAGTGTGGCAAACTGACAGACGTGTGGGGGACCCATTGGTTAGTTGATAGCTATTTGGGCTGTTTTCATTTTCTATTATGAATAATGCTCTATAAAGTTCACATATAAGTTTTTGCGTGGACATATGTTTCTTGGGTATATACCTAGGAGCGGAATTGCTAGGTCATGGGATAATGCTCTTTGGGGAGCAGCCAGCCTTTTCCAAAGCGGCTGTACCATTTCACAGTCCCACAGCATCATAGGAAGGTTCTGTTTCTCCACACCCTCATCAGTATTTTTGATCGTAGCCATCCTGCTGGGTGTGAAGTAATATCTCAGAGAGGTTTTGGTTTGCGTTTCCTTGATAACTATTTATGTGGAACGTCTTGTCGTGTGCTTATTGGTTATTTGTGTATCTTCTTTGGAGATGTGTCTATTGAGATCCTTTGCCCGTTTTAAAAATCAGATTCCGACCAATTTGATGAAGGACCGAATGAGTGAGTGTGTGTGGGAGCCAGCCTACCGCATGCCAAGCACTGGGGCTGCTGAGGTGAGTGGGACCTGCTCCTTGCCCCCAGGGAGCTCACAGCCTGGAGCGGGAGAGGCACAGCTGAGGAAGCGGCCAGCTGTGCGAGGCACTTGGACAGCAGTAGGTGGGAGAGGCTGTGGGTAGCTGAGGGTGAGTGGTTGCATCCGACTGGGTGTCAAGGAAGGAGGGCTCCCTGGGGGAGGAGGCATGTGAGCTGTGTCTTCCAGGGAGATGGGGGAAAGCAGGGCTGAGGAAAGGCCATTTGGGCAGAAGAACTTGCTCTGGGAGGGGAAGGCACAAGTCTAGCTGGGGAGCAGTGGGAAGTAAGGGGCGAAGGGGAGGGCGAGGTGGGGCAAGGGCCAGGCATCGAAAGGCTGCCACTGGGTCTCAAGAAAAAAAGCTAAGAGAGGTGCCCTGTAGGGTTAAGGGAGATGCAGTCGGAGCTCAGTGTGGCTTTAAATTTGCCATCTAAACCTAGCTGGTCCTCCCCAGGCCCCTTAACAGAGTTGCTGAGGCTGCACCGTGGTATCAGGCGGGTCCTTTTATGTTTTAATAATTATCCCGTCACCCACCAAAAAATAATTTCTTCTTGGGAGGGAGGGTTTGGCGGTGTTGCAAACGGTGCTGCGTAAGTGCAAGTGGCCTAATTGGGATTCATAAATCCGCTTTTTAACAAGCACAATTAGGAATACTTATTGCCGGCCAGCTTGAGGAAGTCAGGGAAGGGCTGTTGGCAGGGCAGCTTTTTATGTGGCTTTATTTAATGGGACTGAAGACTTCGTCTGATCCTGGTGTCTCAATTAGTCATGAGGGGAACGGGGCTCAACTGAAACGCGAATTTTACCCCAAAGTTTAATTCTGCGGAGGTTGGTTGGCAGGATTATAGTGAGCAGGGGGTCTTGCTAGACTGTTCTTTGGGGGGAAATAGCAAATCTCACGCATTTGGGAAGAGATAAGGGCGATCCCATAGATCTGCCTGAGAATGTGGACAGATTGTGGGAGGGTAGATGCTCAGATGAGGGGGGCTTTGTCTCTGCCCCCCTTTGATCCATCTTCTAGGAACTCAGCTCTGCCGGGGCTGCGGGGAGGGGGTGGTCCGGCTGTAAAATCATGCGAGAACTAGGGAAATCAGGGGCAGAGGAGGGTCAAAGCTGGTAGAAATGGAAGGTGAGACCCTCGTGGGCCAGAAACATCTGGAAAGCTTTCAGCGGTGAAGCAGGTGTCGGCGGGGCTGGAAGGATGGGTGGAGGGGGCACCGGGCTGCTGTGTGTCCCTGACCCAGGCAGTCCTCTCCCACAGAGCACTGCCAGGACAGTAATGGCAGCTCTGTGCAGCTGTGAGCCCGGGCAGAGTTGGGACCTGGGCAGAGGGCTGGGTGCCCTCTAGGGAGTCGGAGGGGAGGGCTCGGTCCTGCTACGATCACACTGGGGACTCCAGGCCAGGGCCTTCCTGGATACAGATCTCAACGTCTTCTGGAATGTTCTCTGAGGATCCCTCCAGCCTTGAATCTGTGGGATATGGACAAGGATCTGGCTGTCTAAAGTTTGGGAGCCGTGAGGGGGCTGGAGAGGGGGAAACTGAGGAAGGGTGGAAGCCTTATTGACCATCCTCAGGTGGGCAGAGGGTGCCAGGAAGTACAAGGGTGGAATTGTGACAAAGAAGAAGACTGAGCCCTTTGTGGCCAGAGAATGAGGAGGGGCATCTGTGGACACGTGTAGGGCTTGTGGCTTCAGGAAGGCTGCATGGAGGAGGAAGGACTTCAACTGCTTCTTGATAAAAAGGAGGAAATGAGTGAGGGAATCAATGCACGCCTGCTTGCGTAGCACCTGGCCTGAAGGAAGGCGCCCAGCCTTGGTGGCAGGCAGGCTTGGGTCTCCTCCCTGTGCTGCCCTTGTTGGCTCTGTGTCCTCAGATATGTTACTTAACCTTTCTGAACTGAGGGTTTGGTCCACAAAGTTGAAATTTAACGATATATTTGTCACGATCTTGTAAGAATCAAGGGAAAAGAAGCCGGGCGTGGTGGCGCACACCTGTAATCCCAGCGGCTCGGGAGGTGGAGACAGGAGGATCGCAGGTTCGAGACCAGAGGCAGTCATGTAACTTAGTGAGACCCTGTCTCAAAAAGTAAAAAAAAGGGTTGGGGGTACAGCTCAGTGGTCCAGCACTTGCAAAGCATGCAGGTGCGAGGCCCTGGGTTCAACCCCCAGTACCGCAAAAAAAAAAAAAAAAAAAAAAAAAAGAAGAATCAAGGGAAAAGAAGGTACCTGGCACACAGTAGGTGGCTAATCCATATTGGTTCTATTTTCTTCTTCATATTCTTCACCCACATCCTCAGTGTGTGCCTCTTTCTACTTGGAAACTGGGGTGCTTACACCTGCTCTTCTAGGTAGGGTCTCCCTGGGGCTCCAAAGAAGCATACTACGTGTGCAACGGGAACTTCCTGAGTGTTACTTTTCCACCCTGAAGGAGCCCACCTTCCCCTCGGCAGGCTCCTTGGGATTGGCCCTGGGGTAGTCTGGAGGAGAGGGCAAGGTGGGGTGGCACGTGGGGAGAGAGAAAGCCGCATCCCACTAACTCCAAGGGCTGAGTGGCAGAGGAAGCTCACAGGGCCCTGTGGGGACTTCTATGGGGGCTCCTGTGGGAGTCATTTCCATGGAGCTCTGATGAAGAGACATGGAAGGACTGGTTTCTTCTGGAACCTGGGTTCCCTGGAGAACCTCGTTTGGCCTTGAGGGGTGGAATCAAATACAGTGGCCTGTGTAGCCAACACACGGGAGGAGTAGAGCTGCAGGGGGAAGATAGGACCTAGGGTTCACTCAGTGCACCCAGGCCCTAGTCGTCATTGTTGTTGTTAGGTGCCGTTGAATTGGATCTGACTCACAGCAATGTATAACATGACAAAACACTCCCCAACACTGTGCCATGCCCAGCACTATACCAGTGCTTCTCTGCCATTCATCGGATTTTCAATGGCTGATTGTTCCGTGACTCTTTCGGGAGTGGACTGCCGTGTCCTTCTCCCATTTTTGCAGTGCTGAGGGTCAAACCCAGGGCCTCAGCATGCAGAGCAGCGCTCTACCAACTGAGCCAAACCCCAGCCCTGGTCTACTCGTTACTTTTTGATAAAAGTATGTATATTAGTCAGCTGTTGTCACTGTAGCAGAAAAATCAACTGAAACAAATTTATGGAGGAAGAGGGTTATTGGAGGCTCACAGTTAGAGGATCAGTCTGTAATGGTGGCTGGACAGGAAAGGTGGCAGTGGTGGGGACAGGGCCTGTGGCCGACTACCTCATGGGATGGCTGGGCAGGAGGAAGAGAGATTCCCCACACTGTGGGTCTGAGTAAAAATCCTCCACAGGCTTGGCCCCCTGTGACCATTTCTGCAAAGCTGAGACTCCCCCCCCTCACCAATATATCATGACCTCCACAAGCAGTGTCACCAGCTGGGACCCAGTGTTAAAGCACATGACCTTTGAGGGACATTGTATATTTAAACCACAATGTTATGCAAAAGTCAGGCACTTTTACATGTGTAATATGTGCGGTGTGTCATTATTCTCATGTGAGATTTTACAGGTGAGGGGCCTGAGCTCAGGGGTGGGGAGAAGGGGAGCCACAGAGCTCTGAAGTGGAAAGCCAAAACACTGATCGACCCTGCTCAGGGGCCAACTTTGAATAGTAACATGTTTTCCCTTATGCTTGCAAAATGTATTGAATCCTCCCAGTACTTTTTATCTAATCTTTTTTATTTTGGAATCAGCCTTCCTTATCTGGGGCTCTGCATCCATGGATTCAACCATCTGCAGGTTGAAAATATTAAGGGGAAAATTGGGTCTGTACTGAACATATACTGCTTTTATTTTCCTTGTTATTCCCCAAATGATCCAGTACGATTATTTATGTAGCATCTACACTGTATTAGGTATACCTGATCTACAGATGAGTTAAAGTAGAGCTGTCCAGCCCTTTGGCTTCTTTGCGCCACATACAGTAAAGCAGCATTGTCTTGGGCCACGCATAAGTTGTATAATATAGTTTGTGTATACACGTAACAAGACTTCTGTTTAAAAAAATTTTTATCATGAAGTTTAGAGAAATGAGAACTATAAAACTAGTGGGAAATTTGACCTTGTTTTTGTAAAACTAATCTGTTAGTGTCTGGTTCAATGGATGTGGTTGCAGTTCTTAGTAAGTTCTCAAGTAAATTTTGTGGTGGTCAATTCATGGTGTCTAGAATAGCGTTGAATTAGATTTTCAAAACTATTCTTGGAAATTGCTGTATTTTACTTGCCAAGTTGCCAAAAACTCATAATGATCTCTGGTGTGTCCTTATGCGACTTCCAATATCTTCGTCATTCTGAATTCAAAGCGATTATTCTTGACTGATCAGGTGGTGGGCGATGGCGCTAATCTGAATCATGTTACTGGTGATAACATACTTACGCTTATTTTGAAGGTTAGGATTTGACACTGTGGCGGTATTCCTGTATGTTGTAAAGAAGCACGAGGTGTCATTCTGTAAACCTGTGCGGTATGTCTTTGGAACTTCAAAATTGGAACTATGCATGGGGTCACGAAGAAAATAAATGCTAAAAAAATATGATGAAAGATTTTATGAGGCTGCGTTACTAGCTGTCCTGGGCCATGGACCACAGGTTGGACATGCCTGATTTAAAGTATGCAAGAGGCTGTGGGTAGGTTATATGCAAAAACACCATGGCGTATGAGGAACTTGAGCACCTGTGGGTTTTGGGTGTTTTTACAGGGTTCTGGAACCAGTCCCCCATGGACACCGAGGGACAGCTGTAATTTCAGACTCATGGTGCAGAAAAATAGCTGAGTATTCCCAGGTTCTATCCGCCCATTAGCATAATGATCAAAGCCAGAACATTAACACCATATTGTTAACTAACCTACAGATCTTACTTGAATTTCATCAGTGTTTACATGCACTTTTTGGGGGGTGCATTCACTGAATTTTATCATCTGTATAAATTCGTGTAACCACTGCCATCGTCAGAACTGCTCAGTCCCCTCTACAAACTCCCTTATGGACACACCATCCTTGCCCTCCTCCTCTGGTGACCACTGATCTGCTGTTCTCCCTTACTCTGCTGTGGTCATTTTGAGAAGGTCATACCAGCGTGGTCTTCCGGATGTGACCTTTTGAGACTGGCTTTTCTCAGTGGAAGTCCCTAGAGAGCTATCCAGGTGGTTGTGTGTATCCATTGGCTCCTTTGTATGGCTGAATAGTATTCCACGGTGTATTTGTTTCTTAGGGCTGCCATGCAAAGTGCCACAAATGGGGTGGCTTCCAATGGCAGAAATTCCTTTTCTCACAGTTCTGGAGGCCAGAGTTGGGAGTCAGGGGTCAGCAGGGCCAGGCTCCCTTTGGAGGTTCTAGGAGGGGATCCTTTCTTGCCTCTTGCGAGTGTCTGGTGCCTGCCAGCAACCCTTGGTCATTTTTGACTTGTAGGCACAGCGTTCCAATCTCTGCCTTTGTGGCCATCTGGTCTTTATTGGATTTAGGACGCACCCTAATCCAGTTGGGAGAAGGACCTGGCAATCCACTCCCAAGACAATCCCGAAACAGTCAGCCATTGAAAACCCTATGAGGGTCGCTATGAGTCGGATACCGACTCGACGGCACCTAACAACAACAACCTAATCCAGTATGACCTGAACTATGCATGCAAAGGCCCCATCCTGAGGTTGCAGGAGGGCCTGCCTCTGAGGGGAACACCACCTGACCGTATACACGTGGTATAGATATACGAGAGGGGATTTAACCATCCACCCACTGAACGAGCTCAGGGTTGTTTCCAGGATTTGAGGATTATGAACAAAGCTGCTGTAAACACCCTCGCAGAGGTTTTCATGTGAACATGACTCTGTCTTTGGGATAGATGCCCAAGAGTGCAATGACTGAGTCATCGTGGATGGCTATTTAGGTTTCTAAGAAACTGCCAAACTTTTCCAGAGCTCTGTGCCATTTTAAACCCCTATCAGCAGCCTGTGAATGGTCTCTTCTCTCCACAGTCTTGCCAGCTTGGGTGTTGTCACTATTTTTATTTGAACCATTCGGATACGAGAGTCTGGATGATTTCTCACTGAGGTTTTAATTTACATTTCCCTCAGGGCGAATGATGTTGAGCATTTTTCATGTGGCTTATTTTCCAGCTGCATATCCTCTTTGGTGAAGTGTTAGTTCAAGTATTTTCTCAACTTTTTAAAATTGAATTGTTGGTTTCTTAACACTGATGTGTTGTTGTTGTTGTTAGGTGCCATTGAGTTGGGTTTGACTCATAGCGTCCCTGTGTACAACAGAGTGAAATACTCCATGACTCGGTGCCAGGCACATGATCTTTTTTATGTTTAAGCCCATTGTTGTAGCCACTGTGTCAATACATCTAGTTGAGGGTCTTCCTTTTTTTTGTTGACCCGCCGCTCTCCCAAACATGATGTCCTTCTCCAAGGTTTGGTCCCTCCTGACATGTCCAAAATCATAAGATGCAGTCTATCCATCCTTGCTTCCAAGGAGCACTCTGGTTGCACTTCTAGGACAGCTCTGTTGGTTCTTTTGGCAGTCCGTGGTATATTCAATATTCGTCTCCAGAACCATAATTCAAAAGCATCAATTCTTCTACCTCCTCCATTTCAATGTCCAGTTTTCTGAGTTTAGGAGCTCTATATATGGTTTGATACAAGCCCTTTGTTGGGTATGTGATTTGCAATCCCCCCCATAGCATAGCTTTTCATTCTTTTAACAATGTCTTTTGCAGAGCACTTAATTTTCATGAGGGCTAATTTATTGATTTTCTTTTATGGATTATACTTTTGGTGTCATGTCTAAGAACTCTTTGCCCTTGGAGCAAAGAGTTTTCTTCTAAAGCTTTTCTTCTAAAAGGTTTTACATTTTACATGTAAGATCAGCCAGTTGAAATTTCAAGTGCAGCCAGCTATCTCTCTATGTATCTTTATATATCTCTATATACATGTCCGTCTCTATCTCAGTCTCCGTCTCTATATGGAAATAAAATTTAGGTCAACCTTCACTATTTCGCCTGTGGATATTCAGTTTTTCTAATACCGTATGTTGAAAAGTCTCTCCTTTCTCTCCCAATGCCTTTTCAAAGCTTCATTGTGGGGCACACAGGCATTTCAGGTTGATTTTGCTGCTCATGAAGCTGAAACGCAGGGAAGGTGAGGGATGGGTTTCAATTTATACTGCAAGTCCTTAGCAGAGTGGGGTACTATCCGGGTTTCTGTTTTCCAAGGACATCGTTCCCCATTTCAAAGATGAGAAAACTGAGGCTACCTAGTGGCAACATAGGCCCTGGTTTTCCACTTAGGGCTCCCCCGCCACTTATTTTTGCTGTGCTGGGGGTTGAACCCAGGGCCTTGCGCTTGCATGCTCTGCAAGTGCTGGACCACTGAGCTGCACCCCCAGCCCATTTTTTTACTTTTTTTTTTTTTTGAGACAGGGTCTCGCTAAGTTACGCAGACTGCCTCTGGTCTCGAACTTGCGATCCTCCTGGCTCTGCTTCCCGAGTTGCTGGGATTACAGGTGTACGCCACTGCGCCCAAGGGCCACTTTTTATAAAGCAGGCAGGTAGGCAAACATAATTAAAAAAATGCAAAGCCCCCCATTTTGGCAGTAGAACCCCTGACCCCTTCAGCACCCCAACTCGAGCCTCCTCCTTGGCAGCTCAGGGGAACGGCTGTCAGCAGAGGTCTGAGGAGTCAGCCCTCAGGGGGAACCAGGCTCAGACCGCAGTCGGGGGGCCTCTGCCCTGCTGGGAGCCCTGGCTGCAGCCCCAGGGAGCCCTGCTGGGCGGCGGTGTCCAGGACCGTGCCTGCGTCCCTGAGAGCAGCAGGCTTTTAGCTTAATTGATCGGAGCATCTTAAAACAGCAACTCATCTGTCACCTTTCCTTGTGTTCCTTTCTTTTCATATATTTTCCTCCAGAGATTAACCAAGCCACTGTGAATGCTGGGTCATCCCCCCACCCATTTGTTTGTTTGTTTGTTTGTTTATGGTATTTGGAGGTTGAGCCCAGGCCTTCAACCTATGCTTTACAAGTGCTCTGCCACTGAGATGCATCGTCAGCCAGCCTGTTTTTTATCTTTTTATCTTGAGATAGGATCTCGCTATGTTATGCAGGCTGCCTCTGGCCTCTAACGTGCCATCCTCCTGCCTCTGCCTTCCGAGTCTCTGGGATTACAGGCGTGCACCATGGTACCCACCACCACCATTTTTAGATTTTGGGGACACACAGATTGGTGACCATCAAACGTGACAACACAGTTGAGAACGATGAAGGTATTTCTTTGTTGAGAGAAGCTCCCAATACACCTCCGAAAATGCCAGCGTGTGTGTGTGCCCTGTTCTGAGAAGGATGCTGGTGACGTGGGCCGAGAGCTGCCCGAGATCACCAGCCTGTCTTGGCACACGGGCACTGGATTTCCCACGAAACAAGACAGTGAGCGCCGGGGTGAGTTAGGGCCAGGAGGGGACCTTCCTCAATTACTCGGTCTGGGGTCCAGCCTCCAGCTGATGTTTCTGGAAAGTTCCTAGGGGGAAAGGTGGGGTGGGAGGCCTCGGGCCTCAGGGCAGCTCTTCCAGGGAGGAGCTGTGTAGACAGAGGCAAGCCGCGTCCCTTCTCTGGGTCCCCTTGGGTCTGACATGAGGGGCTGGGCTAGAGAAGGGATCCGGTGCCACCTCATTCTGTGGCACCCGCCGCATTAGGGCAGGTCTGTCTCGTGGCCACGAAATCTTGGTTTCCTCTACATCGATGCCCTGATCAGAAACCTCTATCATGGGACGTGGGGGCACACCAGAAGAACGTGCATTTGCAGGCCAGCTTCCTCTACATGGAAAGTTCTGGGCTGGGGTGAGGTGTGCAGATGGTCTTTATTTCCCTCAGATGACACCTTCTGCCTCCCACCTGTCTGTCAGCTTGTTGTGCTATGGGGGCTTGTCGGTTGCTGTGATGCTGAAAGCTATGCCACCAGTATTTCAGATACCAGCAGGGCCACCCATGGTGGACAGGTTTCAGCCGAACTTCCAGACTAAGACAGAGTAGGGAGAAGGACCTGGCAGCCCACCCCCGAAACAATTAGCCACTGAAAACCCTATGAGTAGCAGGGAAGCACTGTGAAATATAGGGCTGGAAAATCAGCCCCCTAGGTGGGCTGGGATTTAGCTCAGTTGGTAGAGTGCTGCACTGCAGTCTCTCAGGTCCCGAGTTCAATTCCCAGCACCACATAAATGGGAGAAGGGCCTGGCAATCCACTCCCAAGGCAATCCCGAAACAGTCAGCCATTGAAAACCCTATGTGGGTCGCTATGAGTCGGATACCAACTCGACGGCACCTAACAACAACAACGGGCTGGAAAGCATTTAAGAAATAACTGGGGAAGAGTTGCCTCCTCAAAGTAGAGTCGACCTTAGTGATGAGAGTGGAGTCAAGCCCCAGGGACCTCCATTTGCTGATGTGGCATGACTCAAAATGAGAAGAAACAGTGTCAGCAACCATGGGCTCAAACATACAAGACCGTGTGCATGGCACAGTGTCAGGGAGTGTTTCGTCTATTATACATAGGGTCCATGCGTTGGATCCGACTCGATGGCACCTAACCACCACCACCTCAACGACTTCTGTACCTGTGAGGAGAGGGGGGCTGGCCATCCGTCACAGGCTTTAGCTGAATAGCTGTCCTTTCAGGAAGCAGATGTTGATGAAAACCACATCGTCCGGGCGTGGTGGTGCACGCCTGTAATCCCAGTGACCAGGGAGGCAGAGGCAGGAGGATCGTGAATTAGAGGCCAGAGGCAGCCTGCATAACTTAGTGAGACCCTGACTCAAAAAGTAAATATGGGCTGAGGGTGCAGCTCAGTGGTAGAGCACTTGCAAAGCACATGTTCAAGCCCTGGCTTGAGCCCTCAAGTACTGAAAACATATTGAGGGGCCCCATCTCCATGCTGATCTTCCTCCTGCTCAGCCTGGTCTTTGGGAGGCGGAGCTCGATGCACCCGTGCCTCCCTGCACCCCCACGCAGGCTGGGCCTTCTCCGCGAGCCCTCACTTCTGCTCTCCGGGCCTCAGGCTCCTCATCTGTGACTGGCTGCCCTGAGATGCCTCACGAGTCTCTGTTCTCTGTCACGCGTGTCCCCTGGCTTAGCTCAGGTCCCTGAGAGGCGCTGAGCTGGAGATTTCAGGGAGGAGGCCTTTTCATGGCGCCTCCTCCTCACCAGCACCTGTAGGGAGGGCGGCAGCAGTGGGGAGCAGATGGATTCGTTGATCTGATGCAGTGGGGCAAAGGCCTCAACTGCCGGCCTGTGGGCGCTTCACGGCACACGTAGCTCTGAAGAATTGTCCCGCCTTGAGACAAGGGCCTAGGCCTTTGTAAGCACCCTCTCTCTCTCTCTCTCTCTCTCTCTCTCTCTTTTTTTTGTGGTACTGGGGGTTGAACCCGGTGCCTCGCGCCTGCATGTTCTGCAAATGCTGGACCACTGAGCTGCACCCTCAGCTCATTCTTTTACTTTTTTAAGACAAGGTCTCGCTAAATTATGCAGACTGCCTCTGGTCTCGAACTTGCGATCCTCCTGCCTCCGCCTCCCCAGCCGCTGGGATTACAGGTGTGCGCCACCGCGCCCAGCTAATATTTTTTGGAAAGTTACAATGTACACCTTAATGTGATTCATTCTGACATGCTTTTCACTGTGACATTTCCATATATGCATTTCGTTGTACATTATTCATATAGGTTCCCCCTTACCCTCTTGTGCGCTTCCTACCCCCATCCCATCCCCCCACCAAAGACTTCTCTACCATTTATTTGTCTTCTTATGGTAATATTTTTCTATATATCCTTGAGCACCCTCTCCCTGATCAATTAACCAGGCCCTGGACGTGGCCGCCCCCAGGTTTGGGCATGACCCCGAACAAGTGCTCTCTCTGGCTGAGGGCAATTGCAGGGTGACTTGGGAGTAGAAACCTCAGTCCCCAAGGGAGAGATCCGGGTGTCCTACCATGACCTCCGACACTCCCCCTCCCCCACCTGTCTCCCTCCCTGGTTCCCCAGCCTGACGTATGTCCACTTCCGGGCTAGAAAACCCAGCACGGGTTTCTGTCCTTCTGGCTGTCACCTGTGTCTGGGTTGGCCCAGAGTCTGAGCAGACCCAGGACTTGCCTGTCCGCTGCCTGCTTCCCTTGGCTTCGCAGCAACCTGCGCTGTGCCAGAGAAGGACAAAGCTGGGGTCAGGTGCTCGACAGGCCCTGGGGAGACAGGCAGCATCTTGTCACCTGCAAACATGACTGGGCGCCACCATGTGCTGGTACAGGGCCTGGGGCTGCCGTGTGGGGCACAGGGCCAGACAGGGAAGATCTTGGGGCGCAGGAACCTGCGTGGTCTTCTGCGGGTCGGTGCCTCCTGTCTCCTTGGGAACTGGGGTGACCTTCAGAACAGAGATGTCCCTCAGCGTGGATCCTGCCATGCTGGGGGCCCCAGTAAGAGCTGCAGTCTCCACGGCTTGGACAATACATCATTCTAAAGGGGACCTGGGGTCCCCCCCTCAAAGACCGGTCTGTGCCCCGGCTGCCATTGAGTCCACCTTTGCCTTAGCATTGGCGGGGATTCCAATTTATAGAGCACGGCTCTGGGGAGACTCCGCGACAGAAGCCATCAATCTCTGCATTTCAAATTTTATTTTAGTTTTTCAGCCCGAGTGCCTGGTCGGCTGTGAGCTCATCTCTCTAATCAGCCCGCAGGCAGCTGAAGGCGAGTGGGTGTCCCCTTGATCTGTGGGGTTTATGTGCATAATTCCCTTTAATTCATCCCAGGCAGGGCTTGGAAAGCCTGGGCAGAGGATGATTTTCAAAGTCTCTCTCTGGAGTTCAAAGATGCATCTCTCCAGCTGGACCAGTAAATTACAGGAGCAATTTGCCAGGAATTTCTAATGTGGAGCCATTTCCGGGTCCTCTTGGGGCGGCAGCCTGTCGTCTGTCCTTCCTTCCTCCTGCCAGAGGACTCTGTGCCCTTGGCCTGGAGTTTGGTGGGGAGAATCTTTCCCCCCACGGGTGGACCAAATCCACCCCACGCTGCAGGCCTCGCTGCCTCTAATCCATCTGACCTCGAACCTGGGCTGCTGCCTCCTCTGTGGGGACTCAGGTGAACCACGCGTTCAGGTGCCGACAGAACTTCGATCCCGGGCCCGTCTTCCCTCGTGGCTTGCCTGGGTGATAAATGCAATTTCTGCATCTAGACTATCAATCATTTTCTGGTGTGATCTGTGCAGCTCTGGCTGAACTGAATCTGTTTCTGCATCATTGTGACAGTTTATTTGGTACGAAAATGAAATGAGATGTGTAAATTAAAGTGGAGGTGTGCTCAGGGCCGCGTGGAGGGCCCCAGGGCGCAGGCGCCCCCCTGGGGCGTTTCCCTTCCTGCTGTTGCCGCTTGCGGCTCCCCTACTCCCTGAGCTGGGCTCCCAGCCCTGCCGCCCTCCCAGCTCAGGGAAGGGACAGATGTGAGGACGCAAAGGGGTGGGTGGGGAGGGAGGAGAAAGATGCTGGGCTGGTGCGGAGAGACAGCAGGGGGAAAGTCAGTGTGTGCCAGACCAGAGCACAGGTGACCCTTTTCAGCCTTTTTTTTGTGTGTGTGTGTGTGTGGTACTGGGGATTAAACCCAGGGCCTTGCGCCTGCACGCTCTGCAAGTGCTGGACCACTGAGCTGCGCCCCCAGCCCATTTTTTTACTTTTTGAGACAGGGTCTTGCTAAGTTACACAGTCTGCCTCTGGTCTCGAACTTGCGATCCTCCTGCCTTCGTCTCCCGAGCCGCTGGGATCACAGGCGTGCGCCACCGTGCCAGCTTCCCTTTTCAGTCTTAATGCCAAGGACAGTGGGTCAGGGTTTAGCTCGGTCAGTAGAGTGCTGCTCTGCACTCTCTGAGGCTGTGGGTTTGATCCCCAGCACTGCAAAAATGGGAGAAGGACCTGGCAGCCCTCTCCCAAAACAGTCAGCCATTGAAAACCCTATGAATAGCAGAGAAGCACTGACATAGTGCCGGGCATGGCACAGTGTGGGAGAGTGTTTCGTTCTATACATAAGGTCGCTATACATAAGGTCGCTGTGAGTCGCGATGGCACTTAACAACAGCAGCAGCCAAGGGCAGTAGAGAACAGGTGTTTGCGCATGGAGGAAGTGAAGGATCGTAGCCCCAAACTGGAGGTTAGTGGTACAGAGGGTGCGGGGACCCTTCTTCTTCCTCTTCCTCTGTGGACTCAGCTCCTGCCTCCCTCCTGCTCCGCAGCCCTCCCTGTGCAGTGCCCAGCTGGCGGGGGTAGCAGCCCTCTTCTATTTCCCTGTCTCCCCTCCTCCCATCTTTTTCCCCTCCCCCACCCCATTTCTCCCAGGCAGCCGGGCCTTGGCCAGGGTGTTGTCTCGGGAGCAAGGGAGCCTGGGCAGGTGCCCCAGAGTGGCATCGAGAGCCCTTTGAGGAGATGCTGGTCTTGGGGCAACGCGGCAGATGAACGCACAGGACAGGACGCGGCGATCAGAGGGCGAGTGGGAGGGGCTCTGCTTGAGCGTCCTTGGCAGCTACCCTAGGCCCCCCCCCGCTCCCCTCCGGGGCCACCCTCTTTCTTCCAGCCCTGGCATTTCCAGCTGCTGTGGCACGGGTCTTGGTCATCCTAGGAGAGCAGGGGACCGCCCCCTGCCCGTGACCTTCCAGAACACATTGAAAACACACTTGGCCCCGACAGTGTGAGGACCAGACCGGGAGGGGTCAGGCTGCAGGCCGGGGACAGCGTCCCTGAAGCGGGGACAGCGCCCATGCTTTGTCTTCGGGAGCGGCCGGCGCCTTCTCAGTCTCCTCTGCTCCTTGGGCGTCGCCAGCCGCTTCAAGGCTTCGGGAGGGGCGGAAGCTTAGGGCCCACTTTCTCCACCTGGGGAGCGAGGGAGGCGGACTCCTGCGGCTGGGAGGCCGTCTTGGAACCCCTGAAGGTTCCGTGGGGCAGCACTGTAACTTAGATGAGGGTCCTGCAAGGGCGTAGGTGTTAAAGGCGGGCCCCTGCGGTGGTGGTAAGGGGAGGTGGAGTCTTGTGCGAGGTCCTTAGATCATTTAGGGCGCGTCCTTGGAGGGGACTGTGGGACCCTGGCCTGGGTATTCTGTGTGATAAATGCAGTTTCTGCATCAGGAATATCAGCCATTTTCTGATGTGATCTATGCAGCTCTGCCTGAATCGAATCAGCTCCTGTATTATTGTGACAGTTGATTTGGTAAGAAAATGGCTCACAACGTGAGCAATTGGCTCTGGCTCATTCTCCTGTTAGGATGTCCTGCCCTCCCCAGCAGCCCAAAACAATGGGGCCGTGTGGTCTTGGACCGGCACCACCAGAACCAGGGCTATGTAAACCCATCCTCTCCTCTTCTCTCCTCTCCTCTCTTCTCCTTTCTTTTTTTGACTGGGTCTTGCTATGTAGCTTTGAACTTGCAATCCCCCTGCATCAGCCTCCCAAGTGCTAGCATTATAGGTGTGTGTTGCCATGCCCAGCAACCTTTTCTCTTTATAAGTTAATTGCCTCAAGTATTTTGTTGTAGTACTGGGAAGCTGACAAACACAGGCAGGCATTGGCAGTGTTTCTCTGGGGGGAGGAGCTGCCTGCTCAGCTACTGGCAGGATGAAGATAGAGCTTGCTGAACTCTCTAAAATGGCACCAATACTATAGCTGCTGGCCACATGCAGTTATGTCAATTAAAATTAATTTGTTGTTGTTAGGTGCCATCAAGTTGGCGTCCAACTCATAGAGACCCTTCAGACAACAGGTGAAACAGTATTGTTAGTGCTTCTCTGTTATTCATAGGGTTTTTCAGTGGCAAATTGTTTTTTGGGAGTGGGTTGCTGGGTCTTCCTCCCAAGCCTTCAGTACCTTGTGTCCCCAGGTGGTCTCCCACCCAAGTACTAATCAGGTCTGACCCTCCTTAGCTTCTGAGATCTGACAGGATCGGATGCCACAGTGGTATGGCTGCAGGCATAAAATTAATTAGAAAGAAATAAAATTAAAAATCCAGTTCCTGGATGGAAAAGGATATGTCACGCAAACGTTAATCAGCAGAAGGCAGTGGCTTTATTACTATCAGATAAAAGTCGACTCAGAGCAAAGAAAATTGCCAGGGACAGAGAAGGACATCACATAATGAGAAGAAGGTCAGCACACCGAAAGACTCAGCCGTCCGACATATCTATGTAGCAAACACCAGAACTGCAAATGTTGGAAGCAAAAATTCAGTCATTTGGTCACACTGGCCGAATTTCAAGTGCACAAAAGCCACGTGTGGAAGCTACTGTACCGGACAGCCAGACCCAAAACATTTCCATCATGGCAGAACGTGCTCTGGGGCAGCAGCCCTCTGGAATGCAGGTTCCATGAGGTCAGAAACTTGGTCATTTGTTCACTGCTGTGTCCTCTCCATCTAGAAGACTGCTTGGCACATAGTAGGTGCTCCGTATTTGGAGACTTCAGGAGTTATAGCCAGGTGCGGCCAGTGTCTTTCTGTGTGACCTTGAACATGTTGCTTGTCTTCTCTGGGTCTCTTCATCCATAGATCGAAGGGTTGGCCTCCTCTCTGGGGTCACTTTCGGCTTCAGTGAGCTGTGGTCCTCGGTACTGAGCTGGCTGATTTCGTGTGTCTATTCACAAGCAAGGGTCAGAGCGGACAGGGTAGCATGAGGTGGCATGTTTATTTATTTGTTTATTTATTTTTGTCTTTTAAGGGTTTAACGCAGGGCCTCTCACATACTTCACAAGTTCTCTACCACTAGGCTTTACCCCCAGACCATATTTAACTTTTTTTATAGTGAGACAGGGTGTCACTAAATTGCACAGGCTGCTTCTGGCTTTGAACTTGCGACCTTCCTGCCTCTGCCTCCCGAGTCACTGGGATTATAGCCGTGCACCTAGGACAGAACAAACAAGCCAGTCACGGCGGTGAACGCCTGTAATCCCAGTGGCTTGGGAGGCGGAGGCAGGATTGCAAGTTCCAGACTAGAGGAAGTCTGTGTAATTTAGCGAGACCCTGTCTCAAATAAATAAGAAAATGGGCTGGAGGCAGCAGCTCAGTGGTCCAGCACTTGCAAAGCATGCAAGCACGAGGCCCTGGGTTCAACCCTCAGTACTACAACAAACAAACAAACAAGCAAAAACCAAAAAAATAGAGACTGAGCGCTGCGGCACATGCATGTAATTCCAGCTACTCAGGAGGCTGAGGCAGGCGGAGTGCGAGTCTGAGGCCAGTGGCAGCCTGTGCAACTTAGAGCCCATCTCAAAATAAAAAATAAATTAAAAAGGGGCTGGGAGTGCAATTCAGTGGTGGAGTGCTTGCCTAGCATGGGTGAGGCCCTGGGTTTAACCCCCAGCGCTGCGAAGGTGGGGAGAAAACCTGAGGCCCAGAGAAAGTAAGCAAGTGAGAAGGGCTGGGCCGGCCTGGAACCCAAGTGTTCTGACTCCAGTGCGCGTGCCTCACCTCCTAAGAGTCCCTCAGCAGCTAACGTCTGGGTTGGCCACTGGGACCATGAGGCCCGGAAGCCTTCTTGTAACTTTCTTCCTTCTTTGACAGATGTTTGTTTTTTAACTCTTTACTGTGAAATCTTCAAAGACAGAGAAAAGTGGGAAAAATAATACCAAAAAATTCATGTGCCCACCACCTACAGTCAGCAGTTGCTAACATTGCCTACATCTGCTTCATCCATTGTGTGTTTTACGGGAGAAGGATGTGGCAGTCCATTCCCAAAGCAATGTCGAAACAATCAGCCATTGAAAACCCTATGAATAGCAGAGAAGCACTGACATAGTGCCAGGCATGGCACAGTGTCAGGGAGTCTTTCATTCTGTTGTACATAGGGTCACCATGAGTTGGATTCAACTCAGTGGCACCTAACAACAATAACAACAACAACAACATTATCTGTTTTATAAAAATGTTTTAAAGTAAATTGTAGCATCATGATATTTATTCCTTTGTCAGCATATACCTCCAAAAAAAAAAAAGAAAAAGAAAACCACATTTTTCTACATGATCATGAGAATAATATCACAGCTAACAAAATTAATCCTTTCCTAATGTCTTCCAAGCCTACAGCCATACCACCCTGGTGTCTGATGTCATCAGATCTCAGAAGCTAAGCAGGGTCGGGCCTGGTTAGTCCTTGGACGGGAGACCTCATAGGAATACTAGGTGCTGTAGGCTTGGAGGAAGGACCTAGCAGCCCCCTACTAAAACAAGTAGCCATCAAAAACCCTAGGAGTAGCAGAGAAGCACTGACAACAGTGCCAGGCAGGGCACAGTGCCCAGGAGTTCCCTCTGTTATACATACAGTTGCTTTGGGTCAGACCCAACTCGACCGGTCACACCTAACAATAACAAACAACATCTTCTAAAATGTAGTCTATGTAACATTTTCTTTATTATCCTCAAATGTCTCTTCAGCTGTTTTGTGTGTGTGTGTGTGTATGTGTGTGTGTGTGTGTGTGTGTGTGTGTGTGTGTGTGTCCACGCACGTGCACGCATGCCCCCCCTCCACCAAAACCAAGCTCTCTTTAAGACCCAAATGTTATTGCATTGGCCGTCTGGTCTCTTTGTAATATTTAATCTGAGTTTCTTACCTTTGAAGGATCTTGTCTTGTTTCATTTGCATGAGGTGGGGAGGAGAGAGCAGAGGTGCTTGGGGTCCGTGCTGAGACCCCTGACTCAGTTTCCCTCTGGGTCTTCAGGCCTGAGTTCTCCTTGGAGCTGTACCCATCTTGTAAGTGGGCAAGTTGGGGTGTGAAGGGACTGAGTGATCCCCCCTCATGTCCTCACAGCTTATACCCGGTCAGCCTGGACCTGCTGCACTGATGGGAACTGTTAGTCTTTGTTCCCAGTGGCTCCTGCCGCTTTTTGAGAAGGTGGATATGAGACGGGGGATCCATCGTGATCTGGATGCACTGCACAGCGGCTCGCAAAGGAGGCGGCCCTTGGAGTCATGGATCCACGCTGTCTGATGGCCACAAGGTCTGAGCTCCAGGCCCTCTAGGGATGGCAGGGGGCTGGCCCAGGCCGGTGGAAGTGCAGGAGGCGCTTTGGGTTGCCGCTGCAGGCGAGAGGCAGGGTGTTAGGGTGTGTGGGCTCAGGGTGGCCATTTGTGGGCTCCTGAGGTCCCTCTCCCTGGACTGTGACTGGGCTGGGGGTGAAGCAGCCCCTCTGTCTGGAGCTTTCTCTAGGAAGGAGATGGTGTGGCTGTGGGGGAGGGAGGGGCCCCTGCCTCACAGGCCCCAATGCCTCTGAAGTCCCTCCGGGCCCCTAAGCGTAGAAGGACCAGGTGGGCAAGGCAGGCCCGCTCTGCACACGGCTCCTCCTGTGCCAGCTGGGCCCAGCCACCTCCCTCTGATGGGAGCTCATCTCTCCTTCGGGCCAGAGTTCCAGGGGCAGGCAGCACAGTCCTGCCTGGCTGGGCACTCAGTCCTGAAGGACACCCGGCCACAGGCACAAAGGAAACTTCCAGAAAGGGAGGAACTTCCTCAAAACTACATTGGGTGGAGAGCTGGGTCTTGGGGGTATTACTGCTGGGAGACGCTGAGGGAAGAGGGTGGGGTGGGCAGGACGTGGGGGAGGTAGGGGCCCAGGAACCTGGCCGCCTGGAGGACGGTGGGAGGTTGGCCTGTCCAGCTCTGCCTGTGGCCCTTTCCCTCCTCAGGGCCAGGATGCCTCCTGCTTTCTCGGCTGGGCCTCAGCGTGGCGGGCCCAGTGGCCACCCAGGGTGGGCCGGCTTTCTGTTTCCATTAACCATTTCACTGTAGAAACACAGTGGGCAAAGGGGCTGCTGGGCAGGCTCTGGGTGTGGATTCCTCTAGTGGCTGATGGCCGGGTCGAGGGTGTGTTCGCGTGAGGTGTGCATGGACGTGTGTGGTATGCATGATCACGTACGGGTACACGTGCGGGTGATGACCTGGATGGTATTCGTGTGTGGCATGCGTGTGCATGCGTATGCACGTGTGGAGCTGTGCCCATGCGTGGCCCTTTGCATACAGGTGTGAGCGCGGGTGGGTGTGCACGGCGCATGCTTGGGTGGTGTGGCTGTGGTGTGTGTGCGTGGGAATACCTGCGTGTCCATTAGGGCCTCAGCACTCAGCGTGGGTCTGGACCCCTGTCTGCTGGGACACTGGGAAAGCCACCCACCCTCTGGGATTAATAGTGAGGTCTGCAGACGCAGTCTACATAACTTAGCCAGACCCTGTCTCAAAAAGTAAAAAAAAAAAAAAAAAAAATGGGTTGGGGGTACAGCTCAGTGGTCCAGCACTTGCAGAGCATGTAGGCTCGAGGCTCTGGGTTCAACCCCCAGAACCACACACACAAAGTCAATAAATAAATAAAGATCAAGGGCAAACACAAGCCACAGGATTTTATGCAATGCAATTTCACTCATGGATATGTAGGGCTAGGGGACAGCTCAACTGGTAGAGCGCTGCTTCACACTCTCTAAGGTCCTGGGTTCCATCCCTAGCACCGCAAAAATGGAAGAAGGACCTGGCAGCCCACTCCCAAAACAATCCCCAAACAATCAGCCATTGAAAGCCCTATGAATAGCAGAGGCGGGAAAGGCAGCCTGGAGAGAGAAGGCACCGGAGGGACAGAAGAGCTGGCTTGAGCGTGGTGAGACGTGGGAGCTTGCGGACACCCCACGAGGCCCTTTAGCTGCTGGGTTCCCAAGCCTCAGGGTTCTGTTCTGAGTGTTGCTGTGCACCAGCGGCTGCTCCTTCAGGGCCCCTTCCCTTCTGACCCGAGTACATGCAGGCCACTTGTCGTGACCCCTCTCCCCCCATGAGCTGCCCCTGTAGTCAGCCAGCTTCAGCTCCCACCTGTGTCTGAGCACTCTGCTTGGATCTCAGAGGCAGTCATGGCCTCCAAGTCTCTGTGGAAGCATGCTGGGGTCTTGGTGCCGGAAGGAGGCTTTGGAGACCACTGCGCCTGCGCGTGAGCCTGCTCTCACCCGGCCACTTCTGTGCTCCTGGCCTGAGGGGTCCTCCCACTCTGCAGGCTGACCGCCATGCTGAAAGTCCACCTCACGTCTGGCTCCACATCTTCTTGGGACGTTGTCATCCTTTTTATGTCTGGATGCCAGTGGAGACGGGGTGGGCTACCGCTGGCCAGTCCAGGCTTGTCCCTCATGTCCAGGGAGCCCTCAATGACCCAAGCATGGGGGACTGATTGAGATCCCTGGATTCCTAGGCAAAGTAACTACCCCCGACCAGCCCCTCGTTTCTCTGGGAGAAATAGTCGCTGATCTCCCCCTAGAGATTTTACAGGGAGGAAAACAGTGTTGAAAGCAAGCAGGGATCAATACCTACAGCTCGGATTTCAGAGCGGTCTTTGGGTTCACAGAATAAAAAACCCTGTTTGGTGCTGTTTCATTTCTGTAAATGTGAAAGTAAAACTTCCTCTTTGTAGAAAACTTGAAAACCCCAGAAGTGCATAAAGTGGAAAACCAAAGTCACTCGTGATTTCTTAAATCAGTTTAGCTCAGTGCCAGATATAGGGGACATCCATGGATACTTGGATTTATGCTCGGTGAATGACAGCAGAGAAGGCCTCTAATGCTGTTTAGTCAGGTTTCCTTCTGGGCTCATTTTCCATGTATATTTACGTATCTATGCTGTTGTTGAGTCGGGTGCGACTCATAGTGACCCTGTATACAACAGAATGAAACACTCCCTGACACTGTGCCATGCCCGGCACTGTGTCAGTGCTTCTCTGCTATTCATAGGGTTTTCAATGGCTGATTATTTGGGGATTGTTTTGCAAGTGGGCTGCTAGGTCCTTCTTCCATTTTTGCGGTGCTCGGGATGGAAACCCAGGACCTTAGAGAGTGTGGAGCAGCGCTCTACCAATTGAACTAAACCTTAGCCCTACATAGCCATGAGGGAGACTGCACTGCATAAAATCCTATGGCCTGTGTTTGCACTTGATCTTCTAGTTTAAGAATTTCTCCATGTTCTTAGAATGGGCAAGTGGGAGTTCTTATGTATCTGTAGAATATGTTTTTAAATGGCTATTTAACAAACCATTGTGTAGATTCTATCTATATGATAGTGTATGTGTATATATATGTATGTGTATATATATATATGTATGTGTATATATATGTGTATATATATGTATATGTATATATATATATATTCTTTTTTTTTCTTAGATTGTTGTTGTTAGGTGTTGTTGAGTTGGTGTCTGACTTATCACAGCCCTATGTTCAATAGAGGGGCTGGGATTTAGCTCAATGGGTAGAGCGCTGTGCTGCAGTCTCTGAGGTCCCGAGTTCAATTCCCAGCACCACAAAAATGGGAGAAGGGCCTGGCAATCCACTCCCAAGGCAATCCCGAAATAGTCAGCCATTGAAAACCCCATGAGGGTCGCTATGAGTCGGATACCGACTCAGCGGCACCTAACAACAACCACATGTTCAATAGAATGAAACACTCCCCAACACTGTGCCATGCCTGGCACTGTTGTCAGTGCTTCTCCGCTATTCATAGGGTTTCCAATGGTGGATTGTTTTTTGGGAGTGGGTTGTAGAATCCTTCTCCCAAGCCTATAGCACCCGATATGCCCAGGTGGTCTCCCATCCAAATACTAACCAGACCTGACCTGCTTAGCCTCCATGATCTGATGGGATCGGAAGCCAGCGTGGTATAGCTGTAGGCATGTATATAGATAGATTCTGTCTGTATGACTTTTTTTTTTTGGTCAAACTCCTGGTGGTAGAGAATGAGATGGTTTCTGGTATGGACTACATTAAATAGCATTTCAAGGGACTTTCTTTGTATTGTTGGTTGTGTCTTGTGTATACAGTGACCTACTGTCACCGTGACTAAATATACGGAGAGCAACCGTTTAAAGGCGGGAAGGCTTATTTTGGCCCGTGGTCTCTGAGGTTCCAGGACCTGGGGCAAGGCGGGACCATGGTGGTGGTGGAGACCGGGGGAGCAGAGTGGATGACACCATGGCAGCCTGAGGCCTGCGAGGCTGGGCTTCCTCCTCTTACCCCCTTTCATTCCACCCAGGTCCCCCACTATTGGATGGTGCCTCCCACATTTGGGGCAGGCCGACCCTGCTTGGTTAATCCTCTCTGGAAAGCCCAGACACACCCAGAGGTGAGCTGTCCTAATCTCCTGGGTGTCTCTCAATGTGTCAAGTTGACAGTCAGGATTAACCATCACACCCAGCTAAGTAGAGGCCTGGGGCATCCACTGGGGCAGGATCCAGCTCAACTGATGGCCAGTCAGTCCACAGTGGGCCTCTGGAACACCAAGCCCAGGAGTCTGGGGGGAGAGCAAGCCAAAGATCTCAAAGCAAATGGCGCCGGAGTGGGGGTTTGAGGGAGGTGGAGATTGGAAATATCCCGGGGCAAGGGGTCCAGGGGTGGGAGAGACGCAGCTATGGGGTAGGTAGGGAAAATGTTTTCAGAGATGGTATCTACATTTTTTGGATTCTTTTCCCCCCCTTAGGCACTGTGGAGTTGAACCCAGGGCCTCGCGAGTGCTTCGTCACTGAGCCACACCCCCAGCCCATTTTTCACTTTTTATCTTGAGGCAGGGTCTCACTAAGTTACACAAGCTGCCTCTGGCCTCAGCCTCTTGAGTTGCTGGGATTAAAGGTGTAAGCGACCACGCAGGGCTCATTTTTTGTATTCTTGACTGCTGTTCATGAAAAAATTTTGAGCTCGACTCCAATATATGTAGATTTATTAATAAAGAATATACACGTACTGACGTCCATGTACATGCCGTGTATATGTGTGCGTGGATCCATGCGCACTAAATATTTAATAACATTGTTTTTCTCCTGTTAGGTAAAATCATACACAGAGATTTCCCTTTGTCCCCTGGCATGGGGCAGCTTCCTCGCCTCATACCCTTTTGGGAACACCTGGTACAGGGGTGGGGGAAGCTGATCCCAGACCCTGCAGAGGTTTTCTGAGCCAAAGCCTTTAGGAGGGCGTCCAGGTGGAGAGAAAGGGGCCCCTGGGTGATTCAGAGTCACACCCGGCTGGTTAAGCCGCAGATGATTATTTACCATTTTTACAAGTGATTCGGTCAGTATTTGGTGACTTTAGTGGACAAAGGTTGTTGTTAGGTGCCATCGAGTCGGTATCCGACTCATAGCTACCCTCAGGGTTTTCAATGGCTGACTGTTTCGGGATTGCCTTGGGAGTGGATTGCCAGGCCCTTCTCCCATCTTTGCGGTGCTGGGAATTGAACTTGGGACCTGAGAGACTGCAGCACAGCGCTCTACCAACTGAGCTAAATCCCAGCCCGAACAAAGGTTAGATTTACTAATGACAATAAGACTGTTGTTGTTGTTGTTAGGTGCCATCCAGTCGGTATCCGACTCATAGCAGCCCTCATAGGGTTTTCAATGGCTGACTGTTTCGAGATTGCCTTGGGAGTGGATTGCCAGGTCCTTCTCCCATTTTTGTGGTGCTGGGAATCCAACTCGGGACCTCAGAGACTGCAGAGTGGGTGCTCTACCAACTGAGCTAAATGTAGTGAAATCCAAAAATGGGAGCAAATCAACTGCAGGGGGAAGTTGAAGAGTTTTGTGAACAGTCAGAGACATGGCAGACGAGGAACAAAGTAAATGAATAAAAGGAATTTATATAATAGGAGAGGTTTCCAACCTGGAGTCTCTTTAAGAAGTATATATAATATTTCACAAAGAATCCTGCACCCCCACCATTGAACATTTATCTATGCTAAGAGACCATTTTTCTCTGCTTTTATCTGAGATGCTGTCAAGTTCAAATGGTGGAAAGTTTTCATGCTTGTCAGAGGCTCTTGACTGGTTTTGATTAATCTACAGTTGGAAAAGTGTTTTCATTATTTCTTGATAACTGTAACTTGATCTGTAGGCAGGGTATCTTGGGACCTGGAGGCCTTATTGAGGTGGGTGTCCAGGGAGGATTAATTAAAAGGGCCCTTATTAGA
>VMDO01014667.1:0-53749 GCA_007922755.1 Pedetes capensis | reverse complement strand
GGACATCATGTTTGGAAGAGTGGCAGGTCAACGGAAAAGAGGAAAACCCTCCACCAGATGGATTAACACAGTGTCTGCAACAATGGGCTTAAACATAAATAAGATGGTTTGCCTGGCACAGAATTGGCAAGTGTTTCGATCTGCTGTACATAGGGTCGCTATGAGTCAGACTCGACTCGACGGCACCTAACAACAACAAGTTAATATTAGAGCATTGCCCCTTTGTCCAATCATATTCCACAATCCTCTACTTCTTCATCAGACGTAGCATAAAACTCCATAGGTTTCCCTGTTTCTTTGGGTATACATTTTAGAAAGCTCCCATGCCCATAAAACTTACATTAAGTAAATTTAAACATTTTCCTCTTAATATCTCTTATTATACACATTTCAACTATGAACCTTGAGCTGGATGAGAAAAGAAACCTTTTCTCTCTTCAATGTTAAAAGATCAGCTAAAATCTTACTGAAGTCACTTTTGGCATTGGTGGTACTGCTAAAAGTTATTTTCAATTTTTCTTCTAATAAGTTTGGCCTAATAGATTCCTAATGTATTTTTGGATTTATTTCTCTGTGGCAAAAGCTCAGCTGACCTAATCGCTTCTTTCATTTGTCTTCTTATACCCCAAAACACACCTATAAAAAACACTAGGCTGGCAAAAATCTATAAGTATTAGGTGTTAGTTTTGGAAGAAAAAAAGACCCAATTAGTAAGCCATTCCTTTGCTTTCTGGTCTCTCACGCTTTTCTCTTGAAATGCAGAAAGTAGAGTTAAACCATATTCTTGTTGCTTTGAATTAAGCAAAAAGGAGCCAAAACATACCTCTTTAAGGAAAAAAAAAGTATTTAGTTGACAAGTTACAGTTGCTATTCATATAAATGAAATAATAGAAATAATCAAAAACCAATGTTGAGATAAATTGATTAGGCATAGTGAGGTTTAATAAGAAAAGCCAAGTCAACAAACAAAAAGTGACACAGAATTTGATAATTATAAACATGGAATAAGAAAACAATGCTCTATAGCATCTATGTCATATCTGAGTTCCTGACTTGTGGGTGTGTGTACATGTGTGTGGATATAAATAAGTTTGCATATATACTCTAATTGTGAATGACAATATACTATAAAAAGATGGATCACTGATCATTGCATATTATTTCAATTCTCCAGAATTCATATTTTAGTATGTTTTAAATAGTGCACATAAATAAACTTAGTTACATTTAACATAACTAATTCTAAATACAGATGGGAAAAAGTAGCAAGCAAAATTAAGCAAAAAAATTAAGTTAAAAAGTTAAGCCAATAAAAGCAAAAAATAATGAAGCCAAAAAAATTTTTTTTAATTAAGCAAAAAAAAAAAAAAAAAAAAAAGAGAGACTACAACATTTGTGCTGCCCTGTGATAACTAGCAAAAGATTAGAACAATTACTCTCTGTCACTGGAAGACCTGTATATACCTGTGGTTGGAAGAGGTCAGGTTCCCCAGAGGGAAGTCATTTGTCCACATCCACACAAACTGGTCTTCCAGCAAGTGATGGAAGTCCTTTGAAATTAAGTACAATTTCAATGAATTGGCACAACCTGAAATCAATACCTGAACATGAGCAATCAACAGTTCAAAGGCCTGGGGCTAGATTGAAGCTATTCAGAAACCAAACCACTCAAGTGAAGAAGAGGAAGAAAAATAAACTTTCTGTGGATCATAAATGCTCAGCTGAGAGTTTCATAGAGTTTTAAGGATTCTCCTTTGATAAGAGAAATAACCCTGCAATATTAAAGGATTTGGGGTAAATAGCTTGAACAGGGGTATTTATTCTTTCCCCAGCATGCTTGTGCCAACTCACAGGCCCAAGTGGCCAGATGTGACTGAAAGTGGTTCCATGTGTCTAAATGGTAGCACTTGCAGACACAAGTCAATGATTGGACTAATGGCTCTTGGCATGATGTCATCTAATCCCATTGAATGCATGTTCTTGTCCTGCTGTGAAAGAAGTGAGACCTGGTTTATTATTTCACTTGTTGGATGTCTTTCTATGAATTCAACACAGGAAATGTCTGTTTTTATCAACTGCCATTTTAAAAATCTATATCTAATATTTAAGTCAAGCTAAAATGATAATACATATGCATTAAATACTTTTTAATAAAACTTTAAAATTCTTTAATGTTCCAGAAATTTTGCTGATCCTGGGTATTAAATTGATTCTTGTAACATAAAATCATTTTATAGAAAATACATTGACTATTAACACTACTACTCTTAGAAATATTTAAGCAATTACTAATTTTCGAATCAATTTCTCAGAATAAAAGGAGTAGAATTTGGAAAAAAACTTGAAATTTTCATGTTAATGACAACAAATTTTTCACATAAGTATTTTATTCAGTATAATTAGAAATCCATCTGAAAATGTTTGGTGTTCTCTTTCTCTCTCTCTCTCTCTTCCTTTCTCCATCTTTCAGTATAGATATATAGTGTTAGTGTTTCAGAGTACTATTGATGGAAACAATAATTCCCATAACAAATATTGTGCCTTTATGTTATTTTGATAAAGAAAATGTGACCCAAGTTGTTTCCTTGCCTGAATTTCTCAGGAATTCATTGATTGACTAATGATGAATATTGGCATCTCTGTCTTTTCATTTATGAGCATATTGTCTGCGGGAGACCACATTCCAGTGACAGATTGCTAATTTGTTTTTTCAGCTAGAATATTCAGTAATATATTCTAAATAGTCAAAGTACTTTTATAATCAGAGTACCTCATTATTAAGATGATGGGTTAACTAATTTCAGCCACTTATTCTATTTTTGTGAATCTTCATACTTGGGCTTCTTCACAGTTATAAACCTTTCTAGTTTTATAAGAT
Organism: Pedetes capensis; assembly: GCA_007922755.1. NCBI lineage: Eukaryota > Metazoa > Chordata > Mammalia > Rodentia > Pedetidae > Pedetes > Pedetes capensis. The sequence continues at coordinate 50,871 of VMDO01014667.1, read as the reverse complement.
CTCTTCTGGATTTTACTAGCACCAGAAAATCACCTATATCCTATGAAAACAGCTGGACACTATTGACACAGCTTTTGAACACTCTTTTTCTTTCCTCGTTTTTTTAGCGGAATGCTTTTGCTTTCCTGAAAATGATTAGGACTTGATTGTGCACAGCATTCTCACTGCCAAATGTATCCTCAGCATTTTGTGTAATTACCAGTGCATAAATGTATACAAAAATTATTACTTATAAAAATCATAACAGCATGTGTAGAGTTCTACTTTGTACTTTCTTTCTGTATCTGATTAAAATAGTACATGCCATTCCAGTTGGCTTTGGGAAGTTTTAAAGATACTTCATTAGATCAAAATTTAGTGGTTGCTTTCTCAAAAAAGGACAAAAAGTCTCCCTTTTGCTCACCCTGAGTATGAAGAAAATGTCATTATAAAAACTTCATTAATATGTAAATTGTAACATTTTGATTAGCACTTGCAGACCCCTTTTGTTAAGAAAAAAGGCGGAAGGAGCTAACCAGATTGCAATAATTTACATAATAAAAACTCAGTGGTGGCAATGCCACTAAGTAAAGAACCTAAAGAAAACTAGAATGTCTTTTTAAAACAGCTTAATAAAGTATCAGAATCACAAAGTACAAAAGGAGAGAAAATATTTTTCTTTTAACTGACAAATTCTACCCTAGGGAGAAATTACAGGTACTGTAGATTATATTAAAATGATAGGATTGAACCATGTAATCAACAATGTCAACATATTCATATTTTTCAAGTTTAGAAGTATATGTTTCCAGCACTGGTGCATGAGAAATTAAAAATAAAATATAGACATCTACTAATGTCCTTGCTTTTGATAGAAGATAGCAGTGGCAGTCCACTCCTGAAGCAATCCTGGAACAGTCACTGAAAACCCTATGAGGGTTGCTATGAGTCGGACTATGGACCTGACTGTTGGACACCTAACAACAAGCAGCTTTTAGTGAGGTGTTAGGTTTTTTGTGAAAGTAGCTCTGGCTCATTTAAATGATCAAAAGTCATAATTTGATATGAAAAATGCAAAAACACTAAAAGTAAAAAGAAAACACTAGAAAAATTAAGATATTTTATTGATGACTGAGTTTTTAGTGCCCATGTTTGGTGCTTTGTATCGCAAGGGATATTTCAGGATTGTTGTTGTTAGGTGCTCCTTTTCTTGGATGCATAAAGATGGCACAAATGGGACTAATGTTTGGATTTTTCAGATTCTTACCTTTCTTCTCTTTCACTCCTAACTTTTTAAATACATCTACACATTCATTTGATGTTAGGTTAGTGGTATTACACTAAATAAAAACTTAAGACTATGATACATGTTGAAATCTGTTGCCAAATGGAAACAAAATATAGATATCTAATTAGAATTTTTTAGAGGATTTTCTTTCTTGAAAAAAAAAGTTGTAGCAGAAACCTTGGATAATGTAGAAAATAATGAGCTGAGTATGAATATTTGTTCAAGAATGTTCTCTTACTGAATCCAGCAAGGCGAAAACCATAGTTGACAAAAGTAATTTGTTTGTTGCTCAAAGGAGTCATAGAATTGCTTTAACAGCTGACTGCCACCTAGAAGGGAGGTAATTTTGGTCTCAATGCTTTATCTTTTGTAATGTTCTTGTCTTTAGTGTCATAGCAATTAGGTTAATACCAGAGAAAGCTATTAATCATTTCAGTTACTGCTAAATTGCCTAAGTGCGTCGATTTGGAATCTTGTGGAGAAAATGGAAGATTAATGAGCTGCCCTCAGTTCGATGTGATAATCCAAAACTAAGCGTCTTGGTGCCTTATTGTTTTACAGAATTGACAAGGTAAATTTTACAGTGTCTAAAATCTAACTTAATATTCTACCTTGATGGGATAGGAGATTGGTGCTGAAGTCAGAAAATAAAGATAAAAGAAACATTAAACCAATGTTAGGACTCAGAACTGATACCCTAAACTATGCCACTTTGGCATACCGAGTACTTTGAATTAAAGGACACTGACTAGCCCCAGAGCAGGGTCTCTCTGACATTCTCTTGCCTTCCTATCTCTCAGTCCTCTTTTTGCTACCTCCCACACTACTTCTCCCACTCAGGAAGTCTTAAAAGCTAGAAATTCTCTACCCCAAAGCAAATCATAAAACCTAGATGGTCACTCTCTTCCCTCTCACTTTTCTCTTGACTCCCTCTTTACAGAGGCATCCTGCCCCACATTCTCAAAGAAATGTTACACAGTCTGAATATACAGGCTTAGCTGAGTTTCCTCCCTCAGTTTGTTACTACCAGAGCATTCCCGTTTGTTCAATCACATTTCTACAACGTTGTTTATTTTTCATCAAATCAAAGCATAAAAACAATTTTCCTGTGTCTTTGAGTCTTTATTTCTAACGGCTTCCATGTCCTATACAATTAAATAAACTTATTACACTTCTGTGTTGTTAATCTGCCTTCTGTTACCAGAGTGTCAGCCATGACTACCATGATGGGTAAGGAAAGACATCACAGCTTTCTTCCTCTCATCCAAGAATAAAAAAATTAATGGAGATTTTATATAACTATCACCTATGTTTATATATACTTGTATGTATGTATATATATGTATGTCTGTGATATATATATATATATATATATATATATATGTTAATATGGCTTAATTTGTTATAGAAGCTGGAAAGATTTTGCCCTTCCATATTCACTGAGGCAGATTTGATGAGTATCCCAAAGACTGTCTTCTCAGGAACTCAGCCATCTGCATAAGGCATCTGTGGGTCACTTGGATTCTGAGACTTTATTAGCTTTACTCAGGTGCAAACTTCAGAGTTTAAGATCAATGATAGTTTGCGCAACTCTCAGGAAGGTTTTTATAATTCTTTCACACCCTGGGTCTCTAGTGCTAATGACTACATCTGGCTTTAATATATTTTATGGTGCCAAAAAATTCCAATCACTTAGGCAACTGTTCAAAACAGAAGGAGAAAGCAAAAGAAAATACTCAATAGACAAGAAAATAGCTGGATTTATTGCAGTTGAAAATAATTGCTGAGATTATTCTGAATGTATCTCTTCCTCAAGTGTATAGAAAGCTTTAAAAGCATCTAGTTTTAAGGCTGGTGTGGTGGTACCTGTCTATAATCCCAGCACTAGGGAGATGGAGGCAGGAGGATGTCAGGTTTGAGGCCAGAGGTAGCCAGTGTAACTTAGTGAGATCCTTTCTCAAAATAACAAGTTTAAAAAAAATTTAAAAGGGGGCTGCGGGGTGCAGCTCAGTGGTAGAGCACTTGCAAAGTATGCACAAGGCCCTGGGTTCAATCATCAGTACCTCAAAAAAAAATATGGCTTTGGAGGGATTTTCTGTTATAATTTTGAAAGAATTTACCCTCAGCTAGCTTCTATAAAAGAGGCTCACTTGTTAAATAAAGCAAATATTGGTGTAGTGTTTAAGAATAACAACCATCTTTATTTCCTTGAAGCAAAGGGCTATTGCATTTTATTGGAAAAATAGTTGGAATAAAATAGTGCACCCATGGGGGAACTTAATATAGATTTAAAAAGAAAGAAAGAAAAACTGTAAAAAGGTTTGTGGTTCAGTGAAACTCTCAGATCATTTACCGTTACCAGCATTTTTGACATCTTTGCCATAATAGAACTTTGAAAAACCTTTGTTAAGAGCATGGTTATGTACTCAAAGCATGGTTATATACTCAAAGCATGGTTTAAAAAAGTAAATAAATAAAACCCCTAGCCCCTACAACATTCTAGTATCCTAAGATCTTGTACATAGATCAAATGCTACTCTGAACCAAGTGATATAAAGGTAAAATGTGAATATCACTGTTTATTTAAAAAATCTTTAGGCGTATACCAAGTTGGAAGTTCCCTTTACACATTTCTGTATGCTGAAAGGGAAGACATCAAAGTATTTGTAATAGTTAAGAGAGTCAAAACAAAAAAAACAAAAACAAAAACAAAAACAACTGATATTTTCCTTTATCTGAAATAGTTCCCTGATTTATACAGTGTCACAAAATTACCTGGATACAAATTTCTGTTCTTAACTTCAGCTTGCATGTATGAGCACAAGTCACGGCATTTATAATGATTAAATACACAGCAAATATACAAAAAACTGTGCTAGCAGTCTGCACTCCACCTTTTTTCAAAAATTGTGTATTCATTTGGGAGCAGGGGTTCTTGATATATTTAGAGAATTAAGGGACCAAGTTATGCTTTTACATAAATCTTTCTTGAAGTTCAAGCCATAAATTATTATATGCTTCAAATAGTAGGGAGTGTTTTTCAATTATAACAAATAGGTAAGAGCTAAAATTTGAATGTAAGTTTTTCTCACTACAAAAGTTCTCAGTTTAACTTCGATATTGATACTGCCCACTAGTGTTCTTCAAATGTGATCGACCAGCAACGTAGAGCCCCTCTTTCTTCTGCGTGGAAGGAAAAATGTTATTTTTCCTCTGCCCATTTTAGGTTCATTGACCGGTGCCCTGTAAATTAGACTGTAAAAAGGTAGATTTAAAAGAGGTCAAATGGAAGTTCGTTAATGTGAATCATGCACACATGAGAACACTCAATGATAAGTAATTGATGGAAGTGCTTAGAACTTGAGTTTACAAAACATCTTGTTGTCTGAGTCAAAGCAATCCTATGTACAAGAAAACACCACCCAAAACTATGCCATGCCCGGCACTGTTGTTAGTGCTTTTCTGCTATTCATAGGGTTTTAGATGGCTGATTGTTTCAGGAGTGGGCTGCCAGGTCTTTCTCCTAAACTAACAGCACCAGGTATTCCCAGGTGGTCTCCCATCCAAGCACTGACCAGGCCCTACCCTGTAACCTTCCAAGATCAGGTGGGATCAGACACCAGAGTGGTATGGCTGTCGATATATAGCATGTTAACAAAGAAAAACAATTTTGTAGAGTAATAAAGAGACAAAATAAAAGGACTTCTAGCTTCTAGGACCCTGGTTAGTACCTGGATGGGAGACCGCCTGGGAACACCAGAAGCTGTAGGCTTGGGAGAAGGACCTGACAACCTCCTCCCAAAAATCAATCTGTCACTGAAAACCCTATACACAGCAGAGAAGCGCTGACAATAGTGTTTCCCCTGTTGTACAGAGGGTCGCTATGAGTCGGATACCAACTCGACAGCACCTAACAACAGCAGCTTCTAGGACAAGACATGGGATGGTATAAATGGAAGGTAAGGGCTAGTTAGTATGGTTTGTGCCTGCAGCCATAGCAGTATGGCGGTTGATCCTGTCAGATCTCAGAAGCTAAGCAGGGTCAGGTCTGGTTAGTACTTGGATGGGAAACTGCCAGGGAACACCAGATTCTGTAGGGTTGGGAGAAGGACACAGCAACCCATTCCCAAAAATCAATCCACCAATGAAATCCCTATGAATAGCAGAGATGCACTGACAATAGAGTTCCGCTTGTTGTACACAGAGTCTCTATGAGTTGGACACCGACTCTATGGTGCCTAACAACAACAACAACAACAAGAATGGTTCGCTATAGAGAATCCTCTGATCCCATCACTGGACTGATAAGGGTCTAGATTTATTTTCTCATATTAAGAATTGTTCTAGCTGACTGAGAGCAGAGGGTTTTTGTTGTTGCTTGTTTTTTGTTTATTTTGTTTTGTTTATTTACAGTACTGAAGGATTTGAACTCAATGCTTCCACTGAGCTGCACCCTCAGCCTCCTTTTTATTTTTTATTTTGAAAAGGGGTCTTCTTAAGTTACACAGGCTACCTCTAGTCTCAAAATCACTATCCTTACGCCTCAGACTCCTGAGTCTGCAAGGATCACAGGTACAGGCCTGGGAACTCAGCAGAGTTTTCCTTATGTCTGTTTTCTTTTTAGTTTGCTTCAGCTTAAAATATTCCTTATGATACTGTGCCATATTTTATATGGCACAGTGAATATGGCACACTCTGAATCGATTCAGTCCCTTGCTTTCTTTCCCAGATCTTAGATTTATGAAATGAAAAGAAGGGATTTTGCAAAATAATTCAAATCACTTTGTGAGTTGCAGGTATGTCTGCTTCTAGGTTAATTAGATCATTTGATAATTACATATTACAGATTCCTAGAAAGTGATCAGTCCTGGCACATTTCTGTTCTATAAAGTATATTGTCTCTGAAATTCTGCCATAAAATGTTGTAACAAACAATTTGTTAAAATTTATATTATGCCTATTATATGCTATAAAAATATAACTCAGGCTAAAAATTTAAAATCTAGAATGTAATAGACAAAAGCATGAATAGAAGCACCAGTAAATTATACAAGCTGACTTAATTTGCTGTACTTTCCAGGGATCAAATAAAGAAAAACCTTTCTTTGACCTGGGCCCAAAGGGCAGATGTGAAATTAATTGATGGAAATGCATCAGTACAGAGAGGAGGTAAAGAGTTACTGTGTAAGAAAAGAGTATTCATGTAATGAATAATTTTTGGAATTGACTGGATGATAAGAATTTGTGAAGAATAATCTGAGAAAATAAAATTCTTAAAAATTACACAATAAATACAGGAGCCATTAGAAATTTCTAGAATAGCCATACTAAAAAGGACAGCCATATATAAGAATATTGTACTAACTTTTTCTTTTTTTGGCAGTACTGGGTGTTGAACTGAGAGCTTCCACTTGCATACTTTGCAACTGCTCAGCCACTGAGCTGCACCCCCAGCCCATTTTTTTACTTTTTGAGAAAGAGTCTCACTAAGTTACACAGACTGCCTTTGGTCTCAAACCTGCAATCCTCCTGCCTCTGCTTCCTGAGCCTGTAGGATTATAGGCATATGACACTGTGCCCAGTCAAGAATGTTCTAGTAACTTTGTATGGGATATATTGTGATAATATCCACATGGCTGTCAGTTTGCCATACTGTGAGGACTTGCGTGTTGCTGTGGGCTGAAAATTATGCTACAGGTAGTACAGATAACAGCAGGGTCACCCATGGTGGAAAGGTTTCAGTTGAGCTTCCAGACTAAGACAGACAAGGGAGTAGCACGTGGTAGCCCACCTCCAAAACAATTAGCCATTGAAAACACTATAAATAGCAGAGAAACATTATCAGATATGGTGCTAGGAAAAGAGCCCTGCTGGTTGGAAGGCATTCAGAAGACAACTGGGGAAGAGTTGCCTCCTCAAAGTAAAGTTAACCTTAATGACAACAATGGAGTAAAACCCAGGGACATCCAATTGCTGACATGGCACAACTCAAAATGAGGAAGAACAACTGTGAACATCCATTAATAATTCAAATGTGGAATATATGTAGTATGAATCTAGGAAAATTAAAAATCAAAAGGGAAATTGAGTACATAGACATCAACATTCTAGGTATCAGTGAGCTAAAAAGGACTGGCATGGGCCATCTTGAATCAGATAATCGCATGGTCTATCAGGCTTGGAATTACAAATTAAAGAGAAAAGGGATGCATTCATCATCAAAAAAGACATCTCAAGGTATGTCCTGAGGTATAATGCTGTCAATGATAGAATGATATCCATAGCCCTACAACAAATGCCAGTTAATGTGAATATTATTCAAATTTGCCCACCCACCACTAAGGCTACAAATAAAGACAAGGAATATTTTTACCAGCTCCTGTAATCTGAACTAAATTGAACAGATTGCAATCAGGACAAGACCAGATGCTGACTGTGGATCAGATCATTAACCTCTCATATGCAGGATCAAACTGAAATTGAAGGAAATAAGAACAAGAGTATAAGAGCCAGGGTATGACCTTGAGTATATCCCACTTGAGTTCAAAGACCACTTCAAGAATAGGTTTAATACATTAGACACTAATGACAGAAGACCACATGAGTTGTGGCATAACATTAAAGACACAATTTGTGACAAAAGTAAAAGGTAATTAAAAATACAGGAAACAAAAAAAAAGCCAAATTATATGTCAAAAGAAACTCTGAAACTTGCCCTTGAACATCAAGCAACTAAAGTAAAAGGAAGATGTAATAAAAGTAAGGAACTAAACAAAGATTTCAAAGGGTAGCTACAGAAGACAAAATCAAACATTATAATGACATGTACAAAGAGCTAGAAATGGAAGACCGAAAGAGAACATGTTCTGTTTTTCACAAACTTAAGGAAATGAAGCAAATAATTTCAAGCCTTTAATGGCAGTAGTAAAGGATTCTACAGGGAAAATATAAAACAGCACAGGAAACATCAAAAGAAGATGGAAGGAATACATAGTGTCATTATACTGAACAGAATTGGTAGATAACCAACCATTTCAAGAGGCTGCATATGGTCAGGTCCTGAAGGATGAAGAGGAAGTTGCCTTGAAGGAACTGGTGAAACACAAGGCTCCACAAATTGATAGAATACCAATAGAGATGTTTCAACAAACACATGCAGCACTGGAGTTGCTAAATTTTTTATGCCATGATATATGGAAAACAACTACCTGGCCAATTGACTAGAAGAGATCCATATTTGTGCCCATCCCCAAGAAAGGGATCCAGCAGAATGTGGAAACTATCAAATGATATCATTAATATCACACACAAGCAAAATTTTGCTAAGGATCATTCAAAAAAATTGCAATAATTGCAAACAGCCTAATATATATATATACATATATATATGTATATAATACACATATATATACAGAGATATACAGAGATATATACAGAGATATACAGTAATATCTATACACACATATATGTGTATATGTGTGTATATATATACACTATATATGTGTATATATATATGTATACACACACACACATACACACACACACATATAAACACAGGGAATTGTCAGGAAATCAAGCCTGATTCAGAAGAGGGTGTGGAATCAGGGACGTCATTGCTGATACCAGATGGATATGAGCTGAAAGCAGAGAATACCACAAAGATGTCTATCTATGTTTTATTAACTATGCAGAGGCATTGATCGTGTGTATCAAAACAAATCATGGATAACATTGCAAAGAATAGGAGCATCAAAACACTTAATTGTACTTGTGAGGAATCTGTACATGAACCAGGAGGTAGTTGTTCAAACACCACAAGGAAACACTGAAGTCAGGAAAGGTGTGCATCAGGGCCAACATACCTCTTCAATCTCTATGCTGAGCACATAATCTGAGAAGCTGTACTTTATGAAAAAGAACACAGCATCACGACTGGAGGGAGACTCATTAACAACCTGAATCATGCCAATGACACAGCTCTGCTTGCTGAAAGTGAAGATCAAAGAACACAGCCTTCAGTATGGGTTGTGCCTCAACACCAACAAACAAAACTTCTTACAACTGGGTCAGTAAGCAACTTCACGACAAACGGAGAAAAGACTGAAGTTGTCCAAGATTTTGCTTTACTTGATTCTACAATCAACACTCATGGAAGTAACAGTCAAGAAATCAAAAAACACATTGCATTGGGAAAAGCTGTTGCAAAAGACCTCTTTAAAGTTTTGAAAAGTAAAGGTGCCACATTGAAGACAAAGGTGTGCCTGACTCATGGCCTGCTATTTTCAGTCACATCAAATTGTTGTGAAAGCTGGACACTGAATAAGGGAGACAGGAGAAGAATTAATGCTTTTGAATTATGGTGCTGGAGACAAATACTGAATATACCATGGACTGACAAAGAGAAGAAGTGTAACCAGAGTGGTCTTTGGAAGCAAGGATGTCTAGACTGCTGCTTACATATTTTGGACATGTAAGGAGGGAATCAATCTCTGGAGAAGGACATCATGTTTTGGAGAGTGGTAGGTCAATGACAACAAAAAAGAAGAACCTCAACTAGATGGATTGACACAGGGTCTGCAACAATGAACTTAAACATAAAAAAGATTGTGTACCTGGTACAGAATTGTGCAGTGTTTTGTTCTGTTGTATATAGGGTGGCTATCAATGGGACCTGACTCAAAGGCATCCAACAACAAACATATTATTATAAAAGAAGAGAAATGTCAGGAAAACCACCATAGTAGTTCAGTACTCAAAATCTGCATCCAGTTGGGTGTGGTGGTGCACACCTGTAATCCCAGTGGCTGGGGAGGCAGAAGCAGGGGGATTGCAAGTTCAAGACCAGAGGCAATCTGCGTAACTTAGCGAGACCATGTCTCAAAAAGTAAAAAAAAAAAAAAAAAAAGGGGGGGGCTGTGGGTGCAGTTCAATGGTCAGCACTTGCAAAACATGCAAACATGAGGCCCTGGGTTCAAACCCAAGTACCAAAAAAAAAAAAAAAATCTGCACCCAGAATATTCTTCTAAACCAGTTGTTGTTAGGAGCCTTCCAGTTGGTGTCTGATGATAGAGACCCTATGTACAACAGGTGAAACACTATTGTCAGTGCTTCTCTGCTATTCATAGAGTTTCAAGGCTGATTGGTTTTTGGGAGTGGGTTGCCAGGTCTTTCTTCCAAGCCTACAGCACCTGGTGTTCCCAGGCGGTCTCCCATCCAAGTACTAACCAGGCTTGACCCTGCTTAGCTGCTGAGATCTGATGGGATCTGAAGCCACAGTGCAATGGCTGCAGGCTCTAAACCAGTTACTCATCTAGAAAGTAAATACATGCACATTTTTAAAATTGAATGCATCACTAGGCATCATGACACATGACTATAGTCCCAGCAAATTGGGAGATGGAGGTAGGAGGACTGCAAGTTCAAGGCCAGAGGTAGCCAGCATTACTTAGTGAGATCTTGTCCCAAGGTAAAATACCAGAAAGGGGATGGGAGGACAGCTCAGCGATAGAGTGCTTGCGAAGTATGCATGTTTCCCTGGGTTTAGCTCCCCAGTACCATAAATAAATAAATAAATAAATAAATAAATAAATAAATAAAATGAATACATATTAGGCTTTAATAACTGCTTGTTATCATAAAGGATATTGTAGGGCCCTCATACGACCTCAGGAGCCCAACCAATTCCTTTATAACAAAAGGTTAACAAGAGAAAAATATAAAAAATTTATTTAAATATAGTCTTTCTTAATATGAAGGCCTTCATATCGAAGATCGAAAGACACAGGGGAAAATATCTATTTTACAATTTGGTTCAATAGTGCAGGGGGGCAAACATGTAGAAATGTGATTTGACAAAGAAGGTATGATCTAGTAGAAATAGAGTAGGGAAACCATGCAAGGCTTGTCGGTTCAGATTCTTTATGCCTCTCTGTTATATCATTTCTTCCTTCTGGGTATAAGGCAGGACCCCACAGGAGTGAGGATTTTAAGACCCACTATCTGACAAGGGCAGATCAGAAAATTATTTTATGGTCAGCAATTACACAGAAACATAGGGAAAAGTTAGAGTAATAGTTCCAGTATTTATTGCTGGTTTTAGGGAAAGGATTCTAGTTTCTATAACCTGCTTTAGCAAAGGGGGAATTATAGCTTTTGTGGTTTGCTTTCAGTGAGAATGAAGGATAAAAGACAAGAAGGTAGGTGACAGTAGTTCTGAGGCTGCTTCTGAAGACTTCTGATATCTTTCAATTCAAAGTAATCCTCATATCAATTTGGGATATTATTTATTGAGCCCGAACACTATCATAACACCACAAATATATACAATGAATATAGTAATTTCTTCAGATTTCTCTATTGTTAGAAGTAGATTATGTACTCACGATCTCAGGAAAATGCTAAAGGAAAAGAAAGAGGTTGTATTCATTATAGGTTTGTTATAATAATGTTGTTAGGTGCTGTCAAGTCGGAACTAACAGACAACACTACCAGGCACATGCCTGGCTCTACGTCGGTGCTTCTTTGCTATTCATAGGGTTTTCAATGACTGATTATTTCAGGAGTGGGCCACTAGGTCCTCCCACTTTTGTGGTGCTAAGGATGGAACCCAGTGCCTCAGAGCACAGAGAGCAGCACTCTACCAACTGAACTAAATAACAAGGTTCCATCATTACATTCAAGAAATTTTTGCAGTCATTTTCTTGTAGTGTACTAGTATCAATACCTTAGAAAGTTATACTCAGATAATGTCTCAGTCTGTTTGGGCTGCTGTAAGAAAAAAATAAAATATTACACTTCTGGGATCTGGATCTAATCACCTCCCAAAGGTGCCACATCCTAGTAGCATCACTTTGGAGGTTAGGATTTTAACACTTTGATTTTGGAGGACAGAAACATTCAGCCCATAGAATAGGAAAAAACCCAATGCAAAATTCACACAAAAGAAAAAAAAACCAAACTTTTTTCTTTTTGATCTCACAAATGTCTGAAGAAACGTAAACAAAACAATCCAAAAAAGAAAACAAAACAACAAATCCCAACCCGCAAACCCGAAAAAATCCCTGAGTGCTGGCCTAAAATACTAGAAGTGCACAGACCTCCACTCAGTGTAGAGTTGAACTTCTCTGACCTTGGAAAAGAAAAATAACAAGCTAGAGTAACAATGTGTTCAGAAAAATTTGAGTCAGCTAATCAATTTTCAGTAACTCTCTGATTTATATGTCTAATAACATGACAGGCAATTTATAGTCCTTATCACTAAATCACAAAAAACAATTTGCTGCAGCCATAAGCAATTTGTTTAGTATAAATGGCCTTTAATTTTATTGATGATTGATTAATCTATAAATCACCCAAAAGCCATATGAGTTTGATAAAAACAATGATGTCCTAGGTTCCTTATTTATTTATTTATCTCATCTTGTGGTACTTAGGGGTTGAAACCAGGGCATCACACACAGTTTACAAGTGCTCTACCACTAGGCTGCACCCCTAGCCTTTATTTTCTATCTTAGTTACACAGGATGCCTCTGGCCTTGAACTCATGATCCTACTGCCTCTGCTTCCCAAGTCATTGGGATTACAGGTGTGAGCTACCATGCCTGGCAAATATCTCATTTGTTTTTTAAATGTAAAATTCTTTATTGTTACTAATAAAAAGATAGGTCAAATCTTCTAAACATCCGAGATAAGCTGGGCGAGGTGGTGCACGCCTATAGTCCCAGCTGCTTGGGAGGTAGAGGCAGGAGCATCAGAAGTTCGAGACCAGAGGCAGTCTGCATAACCTAGTGAGACCCTGTCTCAAAAAGTAAAAAAATGGGCTGAGGGTGCAGCTCAGTGGTCCAGCATTTGCAGAGCATGCGAGTGCTAGGCCCTGGGTTCAAACCCCAGTACCACACACACACACACACACACACACACACACACACACACACACACACAAATCCAAGATAAGAAAGTTAATTAGTAATATATGAAAATCCTAGTTTCTCTATTGTATGATTTTGAAATGAACTTAACCAAACACATAAGGAATGTGAGAGTCTTAGGACTACTTTAAGAGGATTTAGTATATTTGAAAATCGAATAGAAATGTGTTTGATTAATTATGGCGTAAAAATTCATCCTATTTCTTATTTAGAATCTGCATGTTTCCTAGTCATTTTGTTAGGGCACAATCAATTTAAGGTAAGAATACTTTCTGAGTGGCAGGCACAGAGGTACAAGCCTGTAATCCTAGTGATTTGGGAGACTGAGGCAGGTAGACCCTGAGTTCAAGTCCCAATGCAGCCTGTGCAATTTTAGCAAGACCCTGACTAGAAATTTAAAAAAATGAAAAATGGGCTGGAGTTTCAACCCAGTGGGAGAGCACTTGCTAAGTACGTGCAAGGCTCTAGGTTCATTCCCCAAGTACTGCAATCAATCAATCAATCAGCCAATCAATCAATCACAAAATGAGATAGTGGTTTAGAAATATGAGAAGTGGCCATTTATAAAATTAGTGACCGTACCTAATGACTTAACTCTGGGTTTATAATATGTAAATCATGATGGTAACTGAAAACACAGCACGACTAAAAGTCAAAAGCAATTCATCTGAATGCTTTTCAGTGACTTCATTTCCTTCAATATGGAGGTAAAACATATAGAGTAACAGGTAGATATGGCTGTCTTATAATTTTGATGAATGAGCTCCTTGTTGTTATTTGCTTTAGAGTTGAGTCTAACTCATAGTGACCCTCACAGGGGTTACACTGGCTGATTGTTTGGGGATTGCTTTGGGAATGGATTGCCAGGTCCTTTACCTGTTTTTGTGGTGCTAGGGATCGAACCCAGGTCCTCAGGGTGTGCAGAGCAGCACTCTACCAACTGAGTTAAACTCCAGCCTAAATGAGCTTGTAGGTAAGGAATATTATTAGAGGATTGACCAGGATAAAATATATTCATAAATTTTCCATATATATTCAAAATTCCATAATCTTATTACTATTTTGCAGTAATCTGCATAGACAATTTACTTACACCTCTTATACCCCAATTCAAAATTAGGTAAAGGGCATTTCTGGGTTTCCTTCCACTAATAAAAACAATATATTTGTGTGAAACATGACTAGTTCAATTTTTGCCAATCTAGGTGTTTAACCCCAAATTTTTGCCTTCATCTTTGCTTTTCTTCCATCAAGGTGGCCTCATGTTAACATTGTACTTTTGGTGATACTTAAAACTGTGTAAATTCCTTATTATAATTCTTCCTTTAAGGAGAAAATAAGTTGGAAAGAAATTTGATTTTTTTACTTCCTGTTAGAACATTTCAAAATACTCAGATGTCAAATGGAAGAAAAGGATTTTGATAGAGTTCTGGGATCAGCTTGTGTAGGCATACTTTACAGAGTTTTATTCACTCCCTTTCTATTCTTCCTGATGAGTAGACTGCTAAGGCATTATTCATGCATGTCATAGGAAGATGGTAGTTCCATTTAGTGATTTATTGGCTTGGGTGATTTTTGTTGAAACCTGAATAAAGTGACAGGAATCTTTTTTTACTTGAGATTGTACTTGGCATAGCAAATGCAAGATATTCAGCTAAAATAAATACCCGTGAGAGTCATAAATGTCATTAAGGAATGCTTAAGTTTAGCTTAAAGATTAAAAAAACATGATTTCATTGTTACAACTGATCAAATTGGCAGATATAATTGTTTTCTCAGATGCATTCTCTTTACTATCTGTAGGTTGTCAGTCCAAGAGAGGAAAGAAGTGGCAAGGTTTTGTCTCTCCACACCCTTAACTTCTGCCTCTAGCAAAAAGAAACTATGGAAACCCTCAACATCAGCCTGGGGACCCTCTCAGAATCCCCAGAGACTTCCATCTCTACACTCCCTTGTATTCCTTTCCTTCCTTTTGCCTTCTTCCTTCCCCTGGTAGTAAGTTGGCACACTATATTTCATGTGTAATTACTCACTGATTTCTTGTCTCTTTGTGTGCTTTTAAAAAAGAGAAACAAAATATTATTTTCTAGAAGGTGGTGACAGATTTTCAACAAGGCAATGACCAAAGTGACAAGATAGAAAAGGGTTTGGGCTTTTTTTTCTCCCTATCCCTCCTTCTCTCCCTCGCTCTCTCCCTCCTTCGCTCCCTTCCCTCCTCCCTTTCTTCCTCCCTCCCTCCCTCCCTCCCTTCCTTCCTCCCTTTCTCCCTCCTTCCCTCCCTCCTTTCCTTCCTCCCTTTCTCCCTCCCTCCCTCCCTTCCTTCCTCTCTCTCTCCCTCTCTCTCTCTCTCTCTCCTCTCTCTCCCTCTCTGTCTTTTCTTTGTTCTTTTGTGGACTTTGGGTCTTTTGTGAATATGTTATATTGGCTGGCAGAATATTGTATCAAGGACGCCAAACCAGTGTGAAGACCTAGTCCATAACCTCTAATCTTACAGACATGAACTGTGTTATTTCCCATTGAAATTAGAGGTTTCCAAATTGTAACAGATGTCCTTAATAGACAGACATGTCTTATTTCTGGGTAATATTAGGTAAATGAAAACCTAACCCAGTATTTTAAGTGCATCTCATAATAATACAAAGCTCTGTGGCTGGATCTGACATTTTAAGCTTGAATTCTAGAAGCCTTCACATGATTTGCATTAATTGATGCATCAGCAATTGTTTTTAAACTGCAGCAAGTATGAAATAGTGAGAATTAAAAAAAGTAGAACCCTAGCTACTCAAAGAAAACTACAATATTTGACATCCTCTAATTCATAGTGATTGTAGAGTACTTTTCAATAGCAAAAATAGTTTAACTGCTAAGAGAATAGGAATGAGGGTGGAAAACTTCCAATAGACCAATAATGAAAACAAGCTGAGGATGAATAACTTCATAGGAAAGAGTTTTATGACTATGTGTTATTGCAGGTGTCTGAATATTTTAAAACAGAAGATGGATGTCTGTATCTAGGACAATTATGCTACAAACACAACATAATGGACAAAAACAATAGACAAAAATATGTCATGGTGAAATCACTGAAATTAGATATTATATCACTATAAAATTACTTCTATTGACATGCTTAATGGAATTTAAATACATTAATATACTATATTATCTGGTTAAAGTTCCATGTGACTCTAGTGTCACATTAGAAGTTTTAATTTCACAACCTGTTTTCCTCTGTTTAACAAACTATTTTCCAAAATAGTTCTGAATAGAATTATCAAGAATAATTCTGACTAGAATTTATCATGGGGCCCATAGGTGAATATTGCATTAAAAAAACAGACAGTATTTAATACCTATGCAAAAGAAGAAATGGTTTTAATATACACTATTTTTGCTTCACATCAATAATACTCTGTCTGAAAAAAGAGATAGATGCCATACTTGTAGCATTTTTCCGTCAGTCACAGTATTTCTGTAATTCTTAATACAACCATAAACACAAAATATTTAGATAATTTTTTTGTCAATTCTTGAAGTAGTAATAGCAATTCTGGGGCAATCTGGAGAAAATGTGTGGGCTATATAAAAGTGGCCATGTTTGGTAGTGATAGGTTAATTTAGGCACTAGCAGGCATAAAAGGGGATTAAAATTGACTCCATGACTTCTCCATGATGGATGAAGCCAGGAGTGTCTCTGAAGACACTGGAAGGACATTTTCTAAAGGACTCCACAACCTAATCCAAATCATTGATCCATTTACAAAACAAAGACCCCAGGTGCAAATCATACTGGGTGCTCAGAGCTGGGCACCCAGGGCTGATGTCAAGCTGGTGGCACCCTAATTTGAATAAAACTAGGGGAAAGATACACCATTCCTCTTTCCTTTTTTCTTTTCTTCCTAACTCTCTAATTCTTGTCCTTTGCTATTTTATTCTTTCTCTAGCAACCAAGTACATAGTTCTTCCTTCTCTCAGGCCTACCATTTCTATTTAAGATACTTTTCCCTCTAGAAGCTTGATTAACTCTGTTCTCTCTGACTTTTCCTTTTTTTTCCTGGAAATAGAAATGTCCTTATGCAAATTCAACCAGGGAACCTAGTTTTTTTTCCAATTCCTTTCCAGGTTTACCTAAGTTTCTCCATGTGCATCAGTTTTCTCTGTAATTATTCCTTAATTGTGTACTATCTTAATAAACCTGATCTATACTCTCTATCTATAATTCCAGCATTGGTTATAAGTTCATTTATATGCCAGATACAAGAACCAGGGTTATGCTGCCAAATTCCTGGACCTGAGCTCCAGAGGAATCTGCCCGGCTTCCAGAGTCTCTCCAATAACAATAGCAAATCCTCAATAGCAAAGACCACAGTAAGAACAATAGGAGAAGTTCTCATTCAGCATGCAAAGAGCTCAGAAGTCTCTCTCCCTCTCCCAATTTAACACTAGGGAATGAGTGTGGAACTTAGGGCCTTGGGCATGTTAGTCAAGTGCTCTATCACTGAGCTTAAACCCAACTCCCTTTTTTATTTTATTAAATTGAGACAGATTCTCACTGAGATGTATAGGATACCTCTGGCCTCAACCCTGTAATCCTCCAACTCAGAAGTCTTTTATTTTATTCTAATAATAAGTAAAAAGCTGGACAACCTGAAAAAAATCAACCACTGTTCTTACAGTTTTTAGAGAACGAGGTTGCAAGAGCATATCACTACCCTCAGCTTTGGAAGTACAAGCAGACAGAACCCTATGAGCAAAAATCACCATAATAACCAATGTCACACAGGGAAACCTGAACTATAATTAAGGAATAGCTTGAAGATCAGTGTGGACAAGTCTGGAAGTTAAAAATTCCAGGAGACAAAGACATGGAGGAAAAAAAAGGTTTTTTTTTTTTTTTTTTTTTTTTTTTTTAAACTTTGGCAAGTGTTACCTTTAGTTGCTCAACTTGGGTTTCATAGTGAATATCAGAGAAAAATCTCTTCATGTTTCTAGCAAGGGATGGGGAACAAATCCTGCTGGGATAACAGAATATGCACATGCAAGAAAAGAAAAAAAAGAAAAAAGAAAATGACAACAACCTGCACATCCTTTATAACTTATTCCCTTCATAAAAACTAACTAAATATAAATCTTAGACCTAAATGTAAAGTAGAAAGTTACATGACTTCTAGAAGGTAATGTAAGAGGAAAGCTGGATAACCTTGGCTATGGTAAAGACTTTAGATATAATACAAAAGTCATGTTCCATGAAATAACTGAAACTGGACTTTGTTAAAATTAAACACTTCTGTCCTGCATAAGAGATGGTCATGAAAATGAAGAGAAAAGCCACACACTGGGAAAAAATATTTATAAAAGACAAATCTGAAAAATCACTGACATACAAATTACACCAAGAGCTCTTTAACTCAATGAATGAAGATGAACAATTTGCTTTTAAAAATGGGATGATGAAGAGACGCCTCATCAAAGAAGGTATACAGAGAGAAAATAAATATGTAAAAGGATGTTCCACACCATATGGCATTAAGAAATTGGAAATTAAAACAACAATGAGATATCCTACATATAGCTCTTGCAACGGCAATGCTCAGAACACAATTTCATCAAATGCTAGAGAGGATGTGAAGCAGTGGGGATTCTCCTTCATTGCTAATGAGTATGCAAAATGGTAGAGTCACTATAGGAGACAGTTTTGCAGATCCTTATCTGAACATACTTTTACCATACTATCCAGCAATCACAGCCCTTGGTATTTACCCAAAGGAGTTGAAAACTTACATGCGCAAAAAATCCTGCACATGATTTACATGCATATGAATGTTTGTAGCAGCTTTATTCATAATTACCAAAACTTGGGAACAATTGAAATTATTACCTACAAGTTCTTCAGAAAATGACCAAATAAACAATCTTTAGTACTTCTAGACAGTGGGATAATGTTCAAGGCTAAAAATAAATGAGATGCAAAGCCATAAAAGACAATGGAGGAAAGTTAAATATATATTATGAAGTGAAAAAGCCATTATGAATGGCCTACATATTGTATGATTTCTTTTTTTCCCCTTTGGTTTTGGTGCTGAGGATTGAATCAAGGGTTTTGTTCATGCTAAGTATGTGCTCTACCACTGAACTATATGACTCCAGTTATAATATTCCAGGACAGGGAAACCTATGCATCTAGTAAAAAGGTCAGTTGTTGCCACGTATTGGGGAATGATGAATAGGAAGAGCACAGAAGATTCTTAGGACAATGAAACTACTCTACATTTGTCAAAATCCACAGAAGGTACAACACAAAAAGTGAAACTTAATGGCAATTGTGGACTTAGGGTTATAATGATGTATCAATGAGGTTCATCGATTATAACAAATGTACCACTCTGATACAAGATTTTGATAGTAGGAGAGAACTATACTGATGGTATTGTACACAGGGGGGCAGGGGATATATATGGGAAATCTCTGTACCTTTGGCTCAATTTTGCTATGAATTTAAAACTGCTCTAAAAATAGCCTTCTACTAAGGTGCATTTGAAATTTATTTTTTCAGTTAAGGTGAGCAAAACAATGGAATGAATAGTACAGCATGTGCATTTATATTAATCTCAATTCTCCTGGCCATTACAGGTATTATTCTTTTATAATTGCTCAAAATCAATTTTTCCTTGAGGATACCTTGTTTTGTATGGAGAACAAAATTTCTCTATTTCTTCCAGGTTAATTCATATGTATCCCTTACCAAACTTCATCAAATCCTCTAGGAAATAGTACTTTCATTGCTTTGTACTTACAAACTCTTTTCATTTTCAGCTTTTGAAACTCTGACCACACCACTGTAAATCAATTATTTAATGTCTTTTCCCCACAACTAACAGTGATCTTTGTAACTCAGGTAGTTTTTGGTTGTCAGTTTTACTTATGAGGTGTTCATTAATGGTTTGGCTTAAGTGAAGGTTGTTGTTGTTGTTGTTGTTGTTGTTCTTGTTGTTGTTAGGTGCCGTCGAGTTGGTATCCAACTCATACCAACCCTCATAAGGTTTTCAATGGCTGACTGTTTCGGGATTGCCTTGGGAGTGGATGGCCAAGTCCTTCTCCCATTTTTGAGGTGCTGGGTATTGAACTCCAGACCTCAGAGACTGCAGCACAGTGTTCTACCAACTGAGCTAAATCCCAGCCCCTAAGTGAAGGTATGCCACTTTTATTTACTTGTTGTTGTTAGGTGCCTTTGAGTCAGGTCCAACTCAAAGCAACCCTATGTACAACGGAATGAAACACTCCACAACATTATGCCATTCCCAGCACTATGTCAGTGCTTTTCTGCTATTCCTAAGGTTTTCAATAGGTGATTATTTTGGGACTGTTTCAACTATTGGCTGGCAGGTCTTTCTCCAACTTTTGTGGTGCTGGGGATTGAACCCAGGGTATCGGAGAGTGCAAAGCAGCATTCTAACTATGTGCTCAGTATTTGAAAACAAATAAGCTTAAAGTTCATAAGTGTCTAGACCCCAGAGTGTTATTGAGGAGATGGGGGGAGCAAAGGTAGGTGGTCCAGAGCACAGGTCTTGAAACTGGCAGCAAAACATTTGTCCTTATATTTGGCATAAAAAAGAATTTATACCCCATACAGAAATTATAGTATAGAATAAATTTGTTAAAGATGTCATTGTTAAGTGCCATGAAGTCAGGTCTGACTCACAGTGACCCTCATAGGGTTTTCAATAGTTTTTCAATGGTTGATTTTTTGAGAAGGCTTCAAGAGTAGACTGCCACATCCCCCCAAATATGTGGTGCTGGGGATTAAACCCAGAGCCTCAGATAACACAGAGCAGCACTCTACCAACTGAGCTAAACCCAAGATAGTACAGCTTTAAGAAATAAGTACGTTTCAGTTGAACTGCAAAGGGATTTGGAAAAACATGCATTCCCTGGGTGACTAGGCATAAGAGTGTCTCTGTTCCCCAGGGGAAAGTAAAGTCTGAGAATAGGAGAGTTAAGCAAGGTTTTAGAAGGAAAAGTGCCTTGGATAGACAGAGAAAATGGCAGGCTGAAAGAAGGGAGAGGGAAGCATATGGTTGTTGGCGAGAGAAGAACAGAGAAGCAGAGAAAAAGAGAGAGAGAGCTTGGGGATGAAGAGTGTACAAAGAGAGAGTGGCACATGTTCCTCCTAGTTTTATTCAAACTAAGGAATGCCCAATGTGATATCAGTCCTGCCCAGCTCAGAGTGCATAGTATGACATGGGCCTAGTGTCTTTGTTTTGTAAATGGTTGAGGGCTTGGGTAGGCTGTGGAATCCATTTGAAAATGTCCTTTTGACACGCCCCTCCATGGATTGGGAGAATCAACATTGTAAAAATGGCTATACTATCAAAAGCAATTTACAGATTTAATGCAATTCTCATTAAAATCCTAATGACAAATTTAGAAATAGAAAAAATAATCCAAAAATTCATGGGGAAACACAAAAGACCATGTATAGCCAAGACAATCTTAACGTGCAAAACCAGTGTAGGCAGGATCACAACTCCTGACTCTAAACTATACTACAGGGATATAGTAGCAAAAACTGCTTGGTACTGGCACAAAAATAGGCCTGAAGACCAATGGAAAATAAATGAAGATCAAGAAAGGCACCAAATGCAACTATAGCCACCTGATCTTTGACAAAGGGGCAAATTAAAGAAAAGATAGCCTTTTCAACAAATGGTGCTGGGAAACTTGGATATCCATCTGCAGAAAAATGAAAATAGACTCATACCTCTCAATCTGCATGTGAGTCTACTAGAAATAGATAAAAGACCTCAATATAAAACTTGTTGTTGTAACAAATGCTGGCGAGGTTGCAGCGAAAAAGGAACACTATTACATTGTTGGTGGAGCTGTAAATTGGTCCAACCACTGTGGAAATCAATATGGAGATATCTTACAAAACTGAAAATAGATCTACCATATGACCCAGCTATAACACTACTGGGAATATACCCAAAGGGAGATGGGTCATCATACCACCGAGACACCTGCATCTCCATGTTCAATGCTGCACTTTTCACAATAGCAAGGATATGGAATCAACCAAAGTGCCCTTCAACAGAAGAATGGATAAAAAACTATGGTACATATACACAATGGAATACTACTCAGCAATCAAGAAAAATGAAATAAGGTCATTCGCAGCAAAATGGATGGAATTAGAGAAAATTAGTTTAAGTGAATGAACCCAAGCTCAGAAAGAGAAACACCACATGTTCTCACTCATATGTGAGAGTTGAATCAAAATTATAAGAAGGAAAAATCCTATTCAAAGGTCAGATCAAAATAAATTAAAAAAAAAAAGCTAAGTATGGTGTCAATATAAATGGTCTAGAAAATGCATGCAATTGTTCTGACAAGATAATAACAAAGTTCACTACCGGAAAAGTTTCTATCTTAAACAAACTGGAAACCAAGTACATATCAAAAAATATTACCAAGTAAATGATAGAGAAGACTTAGATGGGGAGGGTGGGGGGGAAGCATACAAGAGGGTAAGGGGGCACCTATATGAATAATGTACATCAAAATGCATATATGGAAATGCCATAATGAAAAGCATGTCAGAATGAATCACATAAGGTGTACATTAAAAATGTCCAATAAAAAAAAAACTTGTTGTTGTTAGGTACCATTGAGTCATGTCCAACCCTTATAGGGTTTTCAATGCCTGATTGTTTTGGGATTGCCATGGGAGTGGATTGTCACATCCTTCTGCCATGTTTGTGGTGCTGGGAATCGAACTCGGGACCTCAGAGACTGTAGAGAGGTGCTCTACCAACTGAGCTAAATTCCAGCCCCCAACATAAAAGTAGAAGCCTTAAAACTACTAGAAGAGATGATAGGCCACACGCTCCAACACATAGACATAGGAAAACATTTCCTTAACAAGACTCCAATTGTTCAGGAAATCACACCAAGAACTGACAAATGGTATTACATGAAATTAAAAAACTTCTGTAAAACAAAGGAAACAATTAGCAGAGTTAAGGAAGAGCCCCCTGAATGAGAGAAAATCTTTGCATCCTACACATCTGACAGAGGACTAATTTTTAGAATCTACAAAGAACTCAAGAAAACAAATCCCAAGATAACAAATAACCCAATACACAAATGGTCAAAGGAAATCAACAACAGTTCTTAAATGAAAAAGTTAATAAGGCTAAGACGCACATGAAAAATGTTCAGTATCCCCAGCCATTAGGGAAATGCAAATCAAAATAACTGAGATTCTACCTAACTCTAGTGAGAATGGTCAAGATCAACAAAACAAATAATAACAAATGCTGGGAAGGATGTGGAGAAAAAGAACCCTCTCACACTTTTGGTGGGATTGTAAATTGGTTCAATCACTTTGGAAATCAATATGGAAATACCTCAGAAAACTAAAAATATAACTGACATTTGACTCAGCTATACCACTAATGGGAATATACCCAAAGGGAGACAAGTAATTATACCACAGAGACACCAGCTTCTCCATACTCAATAAAATGCAGTACTCTTCACAATAGCAAGGATATGGAACTAATCAAGGTGCCCATCAACAAAAGAATGGATAAAAAATATGGTACATTACACAACAGAATATTACTCAGCAATAAAAAATGAAATAACATCATTTGCAACAAAATGGAACTGGAGAGTATCATCTTAAGTGAACTAATGCAAACTCAAAAGGAGAAATACCATATGTTCTCACTCATATATGGGAGCTGAATCCTACTTAAAAGAGGGGAAATACCTTATATATTAGCTGATATATAAAAATACACAGTTAAACTTAGCAAAGAACGGATAATATAAAGAACAGAAAGAAAGAGGGAGGGATCTAGCAAAGGAAAGTGAAAATTGCACAAGATGGGATAGAGAGGAGAAACAATGTAGAGGGATAAAGGGGGAAGAGGATAATCACAGTGTAAATGATGCAACTTCATGAGTACATGGGAAAAATAGGGGAACATAACCCAAATATGCATGAGTTTTACTACATATTAGTCAAAAGTTTCAATAAAACTTGTAAGTTGGTAAAAGCATAACTAAAAGTGATGTAATAGTTGCAGAATGGAAAAAGCAAATGCTGTATTACTCTGTACTGACCAACATTTACCAATAAAGGGAAAACAATTTGACTAGTTCAGATGCATAGGCACAGCACTTCAGGGAGTAATCTCCGCATGCAAGCAAAAAATCAACAGTTTCTTACATAGTAGGCCTATTTTCTTTTAACATTCATACCATGTAGCTTATTGTCTGAATGTGAACAGTGAGTGCAATTTAGTTGTTGTTTCTAGGTGCCCTGGAGTCAAGTCTGACTCCTAGTGATCCTATATACAACAGAAAGAAACACTATTCAACACTGTGCCAAGATAGGCACTATGTCAGTGCTTATCTCCTATTCATTGAGTTTTTGAAGGCTGAGATTGTTTCTGGAGTGGGCTGCCTGCTCCTTCTCCATAGGGCAATTTAAGAATCTAGATTATAATCAGAATCTGTTGGGAAGTACATGCCAAATTGATTGCAACATTTTTTGTCAAATGAAATCTTACAAAAAGTATGTGGATTCTTCTCCAGTAAAATATTTTCAATAAAGAAAACAATGAAAAAAAGAAAATGTCTTACAAATGTCCTCAGAGACCCATGTGGTATCTTCATCATAACAGAATGGCAGGAGCCATTTTCAATCCCATCTTCCTCCATATTGTCTAATGTCTAAGCTAGCTGAGCACTTTACAATGGTTCCTGTTAATCGTTTGTAAAGGAAAGTGGCAGTACTCAAAATGAGAATGTTATCTTCATGAGGCAATGGCTGTTTCTCTTATTTGTTACTGGGTTGGCAAGCTCTGAAGTTCAAAGCAGAGAATCAATAGATACTTGCTTCGTAAATTAATGAATGATAAATATTAATGATCTATCCATTTTCGTCTATGAAGGAGAGTAAATGTGCTTTAACCTCTCTAGCCAGCCCAATTGCTGAGTATAAAATTTGACAATTAAAGGGTTATTTGAACCTACTGAGAACTAAGCCACACCTCCCTTTTATTTTGAAAAGCTTCACAAAAGGTGGTGACCCCAGGATAATTAGCATTTCTGTTGACACCTAATTGGTTTCAAATGGTTTGCATACACCTAGAGAGAGTGAATAGGCTACCCTTTTAATTTCCTTTTAAAATACAGGTTTCAATCACATTATGAATTAACAAAATGAAAGTGAAAATGAATGAATGTTAGAGTGAAACCCCCGCCACTCCCACCCCAATTCTCAGGAAAATGGCTGAAATTGTCAGCAGCGGCAAATCGTCTTGGCATCTGAATCTCTAGATTAATTTATGAGTTGTGTGTGTGTGGGGGGGGGAGGTTGTATGCGTGGGTGTGATATGCCTGTGTTAATTACACCTTTCAGATAATAAGCCATAGTACTAGGAAATATATTTTTCTCTCAGTCTTATAAATATTGACAGAAGCTCACAATGAACTAACTAAAAATATAAGAAAATGTTTTAAATATGCAACAAAAAATTATATTGGTATTTTTTTAAATTCTAAAGGAATATAAGTGATATTCCAATGAAATTCTACTAGAAAAGTAAAAAGTACCCTTTAGGAGAAGAGTCTGAGCGTTACTCTATGAAAATACAACAGGAGATATATTATGCAAATTCATTTTGGGCCTGGGGGTACATCTCAGTGGTAGAACATTTCTTAGCATGCATGTAGCCCTGGGTTCCATCTCCAGCACTGGAAAAAAGAATGTTCTCAAGAATTAAAGATTCTATTCCCAATTATTAAACTTGAAAAGCATAATTTGTATTTGTGAAGTATCACAACCCTGAGCTAAAATAATTTCCACATTTCTGTTGTTATTTTTCATATCTACATGAACTCAAAGTATGTTGATGCTCAAAAATAGACATGGAGGCCACCTGGACTGATTATTTCAATTTCAGTATATTGGTTGGAAGTTGGAACTCAGGAAACACCTTTACAAATTATGACTGTAGGTAACAGTATACCACACCAGCCAGGTGGTACATGCCTGTTATTGAACACTTGACTGAAGAGGATCTTGAGTTTGAGGCCCACCTGGGCTACAAGATGAATTCATGAACTGCCTATGTTACATCCATAGCAAGATTTTGTGGCATAAAATATAAAATAAAATAAGCCACCCTAAAATATGTTTTTGATATATTAATTATTTTGAGCCAATTATTTTGAGAAATTGCATATATAGAACTAGTCCTGAAATTGTACCCTTTTGCAAGAAATTTATATCTATAACAGAAAGTTTCATTTGTACCTGTAGGCCAACTACTAAATCCCTAGAGACTCTTAATCATGGACTAAAATATGCATAACGAGCTTGATCATTGTTTCTCTCCTTCATCTTCTCTTAATCTGGTCTTTCTCTTACCTTCCTAAAATTACCTCTACCAGCCTCCAGGAGCCCCACACCATCATTGCTTTCTGAAGTTCAGGAGTATATATAAGCTTCAATTATTTAATCTCTTTTCTCTGAGTCATATTTTTCTGAGTCATATTTTCCCATAGCTACATAGATATCAATTTTTTTCTGCCATTAATCTGTCTGATGTTGATTTAATTCATAGGCCAAAGATTCTCAAATCCTAGAACAATAAAAATGGAGGTGTTTTCCCCCTACAGTTGAGAGTGTAACTGTTTCTAGATTCTGGGTTCTAATCCAGATTCCAACACAAATGATTTTGAACACAGGACATTAAGAAAAACATTCCAGTGACATTGTCCCTCATAGATAATATGTTGTTGTTGTTGTTGTTGTTGTTGTTAGGTGCCCTCGAGTTGGTATCAGACTCATAGTGACCCTCATAGGGTTTTCAATGGCAGATTGTTTTGGGATTGCCTTGGGAGTGGATTGCCAGGTCCTTCTCCCATTTTTGGGGGTGCTGGGAATTGAACTCAGGACCTCAGAGATTGCAGCACAGTGCTCTACCAACTGAGCTAAATCCCAGCCCCCATAGACAATATAGCATAGGAATAATATCCATGCATTATTTGGAGGATTAAATTATTTAATAGGTAAAAAGAGGTTACTCTGTGATGATTACTCAATTTATTATTCGTACTAATGGGGCTCACAAAAATGAAAAGAGGAAGTGGCAAAAGCTGGTTCAGACTCAGTCCTTTTAATTCTTTTCCAGAGCCCTTCACACCAAAATCATGAGCACTGAGAATGAAACAACTTTTACTGACTACAAGTCAAGATAGAAGGATTTCCCGAAGATCAACGTCTTCCTTTCTATTATCAAACTCTTACTGGGTCTGTCTGCTTGCCACTCCAAAGCCAATACTTGGGAAGTGAGAGTTGGTGGGAAGGAAATCAGGCTTTATTCAAGGACTGGCAACCTGAGAAGATGGGAGAGGTAATGTTCCCCCAAAAAGAACAACCTAGGAAACTCAGGTAATAGAAAGGGCTTTTATGGGGAGAGAAAAGAGCTGCAGGGGACAATGAGCAAGAGGAAGACTGTGAGTGCTGGAATGGCTTTTCACCATTCAGAGAATGTGTCTTCTTTCTCTCTCTCTCTTTCTTTCTTTCTTCTTTCTTTCTTTCTTTCTTTGTTTCTTTTTCTTTCTCTCCCTTCCTCCCTCTCTCTCTCTCTCTCTCTCTCTCTCTCTCTTTCTTTCTTTCTTTCTTTCTTTCTTTCTTTCTTTTCAATGTGGCTGGAACATTACAATTGACCTCAATCTCCTGAGGCTATTTCCCATAATTTTTTTGGACAAACACTACTTTTCTACAAGTTAAACCTCTCAGTAATTTACATGCTTTGAGTTAGTCAATGCACAGGATAACGAACAAGGAGCGACATTGCACATTCTGATTTTACCTGAATAGTCACCAGATGTTCTGGGTTCTGTAAATCTAAAGAAAGATTATCTAACAGTCCATATATTTCAGGTGCAGCTTTTCTTTAGAATTTGGAATGCTGCACAAGGAGAAGTAATTCTGCAATGGACAGCTCCCCAAAGAAGCAGCCACTGTTACAACACTGTAAGAAAGGGGAAAAATATTTTTCCTGTACCTATTTTAAGTTTTCTGGCAGGGACCATGAGTTAGACTGGCCATGGACAGATAAACAAGAGAAAAACAAATAAAGTTATTGTGGTGAGCATAATTGTACATGGCAGCACTAAAGGAAAATTAAGCCAAAGGGATTGTTAGAATTTAGGATTATATACTCTCTTAGGCTAAACAAAGTAAAAGGGCATCTGAGCTTTTTGATGGGGGAATCCAGTTATGAAAAAGTGACCAGGAAAAAGTATGGTAAACAAAGATTGCTTAGTAAGGTTGATCATGCAGATTTACACTTTGTTTTCTTCATTGAGAAAACTTATTAAGAATTCTTCTGTCTTGGTACAAAAGAGAGAAACATCTATTTTAAATAAAAATTTGCTTTACAAAAGGAAAAACCGTGCCTCGTTTTTAGGGCTTTCTGTAGGTCTGCTGCTTCTGAATGACCTTTAGCTCAAAAAAATCCAGATGGCAAAGATGTATATTTTAGAGTAGCTTATTCTGGTATCCTTCACTGCTCTCTCTACTTTATTTGCTCTTTCATTTATACATGTATTCCTCATGAATCAGCTTAATTTGGAAATACACACACCATGGGATATCTAGAAAGGAGAATTATATGTTTGTTTAGTTAATATTGACTATTCTTTAAGTCCAATATAAGCCCAACCTGTGTGGTGATACATGAGGTAAAAAAGAAAGAACTTTTTTTTTCATAATCAGAGTGGCCTCTTCTAGATAATGGCTTCCTATTTATTTTCATGTAACCTTCAAAACATACTGGATTCATAAGTAGTTGATGAGAATTATGTTTTTAATAAGCTATATCTATAATTTCCTGTTAATTACCTGTTGGTTTCAGCATTATAGAAAACTAGAATTATTTGATCCAATAAGGATACATTACATCTTTCTCTAGTTGAGTGGGAGAGACTAAAACCAATACTTGTGATGTATCAAGAATCTGATAAAGTACACTCATTTAGTCTTCAGAATAACTCTGTTGTTGTTAGAGGCCATCGAGTCAATCTGACTCATACTAACACTATATACAACAGAACAAAACATTGCCCGACTCTGCACCAGGCACATCATCTTTTTAATGTTTAAGCCTATTGTTGCAGTCACTGTGTCAATCCATTTATTTCGTTAATCCGCCACTTTCTCAAACATGATGTCTTTCTCCAGGGATTGGTTTCTCCTGACAAAATGTCCCAAATACATCAGATGCAATCTACCCATCCTTGCTTCCAAGGAGCACTCTGGTTGCACTTCTTCTAGGACAGATCTGTTGGTTATTTTGGCTATGGACTGCTGAAATCAGAATAACTCTGTGAGGCACCAATAATGTAAGAGGCATTTATAAACTACCTTTGCTAAAAGTACTAACTCCTCATTTGGACCCATGAGTGTCCTATTTCAGACTCCCAAGTGGCATCTGAAAGTTTCCAACCTTTGTCCTAAACCTGCAGCCACTTTGGATCAGGGAAGCTAATTGATAAACATCTCTTTGACAAGAGACTGCAAATAACTCTTCCAGCAATGACAGCCTATAACAGCTACCTGAAATCACCATGCAAAACCAGAACTGAGATCACACTCTGAGCAAAACTGCTTAACTAGGCATAACTCTTGCCCATGTCCCCCAATCCTTCCTCTACTTAAACCTAAAGCTCATGTCAGTTCCCTGAAGATGGACTTGGATTTGTGGGATTTCTTTACCTTTTCCTCTTCCCAATATGATTAACTCTCCTTTATTTGCTTTCTATCATTACTTGTCTCCTTAATTGGCATATTGGGGATGGGTGGCTAAGCATATTTTGGGGAACTAAACTAATACCTAAACTCTGTAACAAATAATAGATACCATTTTTTTGTGCATATGCCAGTTACCTGCCACTTTACTAATACTTAATGCACATAATAATACTCATAACAATACTACAAAGGAGATCCTGCTGTTATTTCCATTTTATGAAAGGGAAATCGAGACTTCAAGAAGTACACAATCAGTCCATGGTAAATAGAAGATAGGCAAACAGGAGAACCTGAATTTAAACTCAAATTTGTCATCAAAATGTATGTTCTCTTACATATACTCTGCCTTCTCAACTCCTAGCACCTAGCATAATACTTAGCACTTACCACAATGTCTGATTCACACGAGACAGACAGTAAATGTTGTGGAATAATTATGAGAAGCAGTTGGTGTGAAATGAAGAGAGGATCTAAAGGAGACAGCATTGGTTAAAATCTCTGCTTCAGTGCTTTCCAGTTAACTGACACCAAGTTTTTTATCAAGTCACCAAGTTGCTTTCTGCTTCTCTAACATGGGCTTAACACTAAATGTGTTATGTTGTAAGGATTAAAATGTATTTAATGTGCCCAGGTTAGTGCCTCAAACTTCTCTACTGAGTCACAATGACAGGTAACATGATGTTATATTTTTTAGACATGAATGGGATTCAGGACATGGTACTCCAAAATATAGCACCTTACCATGTTGGATATTTTAAACTGAAGGGACTTTAGAAACAGCATGTACAAGAGAGTATCCCTGACCTTCCCTTGCCCTTCTCTCCTGAATCAAGTTGTAAAACTGAGGCAGAAACTTCTGACCTTCCCCTGAAGTGGGCCATGAGACTCTTATGTGAGAGGTGTTCCTCTTATGCCCAGGGGACAGGAACATCCTTATCTCTAGAGATACAGGGAGCAATTAGAACAAACTTGTCTTGCTAAGTTTCTTCTGGTTTCTTCATGTTCCTTTTATCCCACTGGTTTTCTCCATGACTGTCAATTCTTCATCAAACTTAAGTTTAGTGGGTTTTACTGTTTTTTTTTTTTTTTAGTTTGAATTTCCTTATGATGGCTCAGTGTTATGTACAATTCATACGGAATATTTTTGTATTTTTTTCTTGTTTATCTGTCTTGCTATAGGGGCCTCAGATATGAATTTAAGAGGGTAACAGAAAAATGCATTTTTCCTCTTCAACTGTATTAATTTCAAATGCATTAAATGTATTTTAATATTGCTATAATGTCATAAGGCTGTAGCCATAGTCCTGTGGCATCCGATCCCATCAGATCTCAGAAGCTAAGCAGGGTCGGGTCTGGTTAGTACCTGGATGGGAGACTGCCTGGGAACATCAGAACGTGTAGGCTTGGGAGAAGGACCTGGCAACCCCCTCCCAAAAATCAATCTGCCATTGAAAACCCTATGCACAGCAGAGAAGCCCTAACAATAGTTTCCCGTTGTACAGAGGGTCGCTATGAGTCAGATACCTACTCGACGGCACCTAACAACAACAACATAATGTTATAAAGATGAGAACAAAAACATGATTTTATTGTTCATAAGAAGTTCCCATTGCTTATTTTTGAACTTTTAATTTTCAGTAAGAACTGTTTTATCTTTTGTATCTTATAAAATATTAAGTATTTTATTTCCTTTTATAAGAGTTTTCCATTGTTTGTCTTTTATTGTATATTATTCACTGAATTTGTGTTCTCAAGTTTCAGTATTCCATACTTAAAGTTTCTCCTTTTTTATTCAAAATTTTTTATTTTGAACTTTCCTTTCTAAGTTATATGAAAAGTACAGTAATAGCTACTTCTACACAAAGATATATGCTTACATTACCAAATATATCAAGCACATTAAAATATACCATATATTCTTAAATCTAATCCATGCCCTTTCAACATTTTGGGAAGGCTAAAAATTGAGATGCTGATTCAAATCAAGTACAGATTGGGGTTGGATTCATGTTCCTCCATACCTGGGTCTAGAGCTCTCTCATGAATATCCAATCTACACATGATTGGAGTACGTGAGAGAAAATATAGTACTTTCATGGATTTTGTGTGAACATGTGTGTGTGTGTGTTGCTGGGGAACAAACCTCAGGCTTCATGCATGGTAAACACATGCCTTACCACTGAACCCTTTATGAACATTTTTATGATACTAGGATGTGAGATATCAAATTATTTGGAGAGAAGTATATTTATATTCCCTATATGTTTATAAATTAGAAGCATGATTTGCATATGATAAATACTGAAAATAGAAATACTTCCTAGAATTAATATATTCATTTTGTAATAAATGTGTTCAATAATCACTTACTTCATTTAGTTCATCCTTGTTTATGGTTTTTCAATTACTAATAGCTTGCATATTATACAATCTAGGGCATATTATACAAGCTAGGGCATATTATACAATCACTGTAGTTCTTTTTCTCCTTTGAACTAGTAATTCTCTTAATTGATATAGCCAGTTAAGAATGACTGTTTCAGGCCTTAGATATATTTGGTATACATATTCCTGTTAAGGTTGTTTAAAAGTCAAACTCTCCATTGAAACACCTAGATATAATGTGGTAGCCCCAGAGTTGGTGAATATTTTAAGTTAATTCTGATAGAAAACTGCTTTAGACAAACATTTTATTCATTTTCATAACATGTGGATCAGTTTCCCCTTATCCCTTTGACAATACTAGCATATGTTCTAAGCACCTACATGCATTCCTTACTATTTTCTGCTTCTCATTAGTGAACAGTTCTCAGTGTATCACAGTACATGGAATATTTTGTACTGAATGGCTCTTGTTACCAACTCCTCTGAGGATTTTTTGACATTCAAAATGATGTTCTACTACAACACTGAAATCTTTTTCTTTATGTCAAATTCCCAGTGTATAAATTACAGTTAAAAATGAGATCTCTAACATGTTGGGGCTTCTTTCTCTGCTGACATTTTGTAACATTTTGAAAAAAAAAAGGTTTTAGGATACAATGTGCAATGTTTGATACACATTGTCTTTCAGAAAATAAGCTTATGATAACATCACTGTATTCAGCTCTGATATGGTATTTGATATTTTAAAAAGCATTTTCAATAATTATAGTCTTATTTCCTATGCAAAGCATAAATTTCATTTATACCTTTTGTTGATTCATTTGTTTGAAGCTGTATAATGGCTTTAAAGAGTCTCCTCTTTAAACTATAACAATATTTTTTTTCTCTATGGAGACATCAGAAATTACCATGGCTTCATTAATATAACTCTTGAAATCCCTTAGCATGTACTTCCATATTTTATCTTAATTAATTGGAAATTATCCTGAAATTTCTAGAATAAAGTGTATTAGATTTCACTAGTCTCTTTTAAAATATTTTTTAATATATATTTCTACATCTTTTCCATTTATTCTACCTTCTACCAGAGTTCTCAGGTCAAAGAAATTTCTTGCTTTTAGGCTGGACATTTATAGAAAAGTGGGTACAAAAATGAACAACAAATGTGCCAAAAACAAATAGCAAAAATAGACGAAATGTTTCTTCAAATGAAATTAGTGAAATTTCAATTAAAGTCAAAGACATATACTTATTTTTATTTGATTTTGTTGCTATTATTGTGACAAATTTAAATTTATAAAACTAATGCAGCAGATGAAGTCTCAAATAAACAATGGCTGATCTAAGGTTTTAAAAACATATTTTATCTCTTTTTCTTTACTTGATTTTATTTTGCTTTGTGTTGGGATTTGGTAATGAGTGCAATTATTATTCTTTAGTATTTTTGCTATTCTTGCTCATTTTCTTGTGCACTATTTTCCTTTTCCACAATGGGTGCTATAGACATACCTATTTCATTATTGAGATACATTGCAGCATCTTTAAAATACATGGGACATGCAGTCAAGCACAAACTTTTACCTGATTCTTTCACTAACAAATTTCATAAGACATATAAAGGATACTTTCAACACTCTTAATAAATGAAAAACCTATTTTAGGAGTATAATAAAGGATAATATCTTTTAAGTTTATTAGCATGCAATGATCATTTGAAGATACCCATACCACTGCCTAGCTTCCGAGATCCCATCAGATCTCGGAAGCTAAGCAGGATCGGATCTGGTTAGCACTTGGATGGGAGACTGCCTAGGAACACTAGGTGCTGTATGCTTTGGAGAAGGACTTGGCAATGAATTCCCAAAAAACAATCAGCCATTTAAAACCCTATGAATAGCAGAGAAGTGTGACAATAGTGTTTTGTCTGTTGTGCATAGGGCTGCAATGAGTTGGACACCAACTCAACAGCACCTAACAACAACAACAATAATTTTAAATAAATGTTAGTCATTACTCCTTTAATGAACTTTTCAAAATGATGGACTAACGCTTACAATTATAAAAGTTTGAAATCCTGTGATGCTCACTATAGTTAAGAGCACTCACACAATGTTTTTATCAGGAAGGGTTTATTCTGTAGAATAAATATAATTATTTGCCTAAATTGACACAAGACATTTCAATATTACACTCTTATCATAAATCTCATGAAAAAGAGATGGTTTCATGTAAAAAGGGGAATGTGGTCTTTTGGCCAATTTCAACAGGAATTTTTTTTTTTTTTTTTTTTTTAGTAGATTCCTTTTGCTTGTTTTGTTTTGTTTTTACCAGACATTGGTTATGCGTGCTGTCAAGAAGGCATTTGGATGATGGTGTGATAATGGATTTAAGAAAAACATATTTACTTAGCTGAGAAACTCCCCCAATCTTTTCAACCAAAATCATGCACTTGTCTGTAGAAGCAAAATAAGAAGGCTTAGTTTCTCCACATAATTTTAAATAAAAAAGAGAAAGCCCAATTTACTTACTATATTTATTAAGGCATGTATGTAATTTTAATTCATATAAAATCCTTTACACTTAGATGAAGGTATCTACATATGAAGGTACCATATTTACTAATGATTCTGTCGAAGTCTCCTTTCCTTTCCACACTGTGTTCTCCCTTACATGATGGAGCCACTAAAGAAGCAGTTTCCATTCCCTCATTCTTAAGGAGGGATCCTCATATCTACAACATAAAGTGGCTCTGAGGATTAAACTAGAAAAGGCATATGAAGTAGTTACTGCAATGCCTGGCATATCTTTGTTGTTGTTTGTTGTTAGATACTGTCAAGTAGGTGCAACCTTATATACAATAGGTAAAACACTATTGTCAGTGCTTTCCTGCTATTCATAGGGTTTTCAATGCCTGATTTTTTGGGGGGAGTAGATTGCCAGGTCCTTCTGCCAAGCCTACAGTATCTGGTGTTCACAGGAGGTCTCCCATCCAAGTACTAACCAAGCTCGACCCTGCTTAGCTTCCAAGATCTAACAGGATCAGATGCCACAGTGATATGGCTACAGGCCTGGCATATCGACAATAAAAGACAGGTTTTTATCATCTACTTTCCTATTTAATTGGAATGCATAATTATACTATTTTAAAAATAAAATGGAAAGGAAAGGTTTTCCTTTTCACAGTCTAATATCCCCATACCTATAAGAATAAAATATTATGATACATAGAAATGTATTATAGTCTTAAATAGGAAACATTTCAGTGAGGTTTTTGGGAGGCAGAATATTAACTTTTGGGAATATGATCAATTATTTACGTTGACATGGTAGCATTATAAATAGTACCTGTCATTTAGAATTAGACTAAAATTATACCTTTATGCATTGTCAATTCAGACATCTATACTATAATAGATAATGTGTTATTTTTGCATTTTCTGAAAAACGATTTTCAATAATAACATTTTAAAAAATAAAAACAATATCCTTGTTTCTTGTGCACTTCTATATTGCATTCCTACAGAGATGGCAATATTGAGAAAGCTGAAAATAAAATTCATCTTCTCAGAAATCTGATGTATCAGTGCCAGTGATAAGGTATCTTGATCTAACTTCATATCACATATAAGACAAATCAGGGATTGTGCTTTTATGTAGAATGGTATCAAGGTGGAAAATCATTATTAAATTGAGTGAAGATGAGTCACATGTGTGAAATAAATGTGTGGACTCATTCCAATTCCTCCAAAAAAGACCCTGTAATTGGCATCAATTAGTCCTCTTGTTGGCAGTTTTGTTAAACCATCTGAAATTTAATAAACATAGACTGAAATACATTCTCAGTGAAAGACAATCATCTTGGACATTGTTGCGAGCTGATTAGCAAACTGGCCGTTGATATTCACCCTCCCTCTTCAAATATTGACTTGGTGCTTCTGTCCGCCTGTATCAGCAAAAGTCTTCATTTCCCTTCAAAAATGAATTAATTTCTCCTAAATAAATTATTATATGATGATTTTATTTTTCCCCTTTGTGGATACTTTGATATTAATGCATCGTTACTGAAAAATGGGGAAGCCCCAGGACACTGCTTGCTGCATTGAAGTTATGTACATTAAACAAAACTATGATTTTAAAAAGTTGATGTGTTATATCAAATACCTAATTTAGTCATGGGGATTAGGGAGATTAACTGGGCGATCTTGAGCAGTGTTTTCATATTAAACGCACAACTCTGAAAACAGGAGACTTCAGTTATTACCTAGATCAACTGTGCAGTAAAATGAAATACCAACCCTCAGAGAAATTAGATGAAGGTAACAGAAGTTATATTGTTTTAAACTTAATTTTCTAGTTTTTAAAACTTTATTACCACTGAATTTATGTTGTGGGACTTTACCAACATTCTTAAATCTAACATTAAGGATAAATACATATGTATTTTTATCATTTTAAAAGGTTCACAATAATGTGGGTTTGAGTGTGCAGTAAAAAGTTCTTAAGAAAAATAACAGGAGAGTCCCTGTATCATGGAGCTGGGGTTCAGTTCATTTGGTAGAATGCTGTTCTACACTGTCTGAGGCCCTGAGTTCAACCCTCAGCACTGCAAAAATGGGAAAAGGACATGGCAGCCCGCCCTGGAAACAATCCCTCCAAACAATCAGCCATTGAAAACCCTATGAGGGTCACTGTGGGTGGGAGCTGACTTGGTGGCACCTAACCACAAGTTTTGATAAGATAATTTGAAAATCTTTTTCTTCTGATCACTAAACAATTTCCTTTTAATAAATGTATTAACTTAGCACTTTATACATGCTTAGTTTGTTAACTAAAAATTTTATCCCTTTCTTTTTCTCCAGGAAGTACAATTGTCCACACCAAATATGTTGAAATCTACATTTAATATTTACTTCTAAAATACCTGCTGAGCAAACTAATAACTATTGAAAAAATATACTGTAGTATGAAATAGTTTTGCATTCGATCAATTAAGATTAAATGATAACAATGGTTGGGCACTATGGTACACACTTGTAATCCCAGGAATTTGAGAGGCTGAGGCAGGAGGATTGTGAGTTCAAGGGCAGAGGCAGCTTGTGCAATTTAGTTAGACCCTAAAGGAGGTTGGCCTGGGAGTACAGTTCAGTGGAAGAACACTTGCCCAGCATGCACAAGGCCCTGGGTTCACCCCTGCCAGTTTTGGTAAAAGAAAATGACAACAATGATGAAAACCAATAAAATAAAATCATTAGCAAAAATCAAATTAAAAAAAAGAAAAAAATAGTTTTGTATTTATTTATTATATATATTTCTATTCAACCATCATGCTGTTCATCAATGGGTAAAATTTACCAATCTGTGAGAGGCACAGTATTTAGATACTTTTGTTTATATTAGCTAAATTCTAGAAAAAAAAATCTTAGTGTTTTCAACAGACAATGCAATGAGACCCATGGCACGAAGATAAGAGTTAAAACTGAAAATTTGGTTTGGTGTAGATATCATGTGCCAACCAAAAGCTTTTGTGATGGGAGCTTGGTCTTCAGTGTGGCAGGATTGGGAGGTGCTGGATATTTGGGAGTCAGATCCTCATAGGAGGTTCTTAAGTGGTTGGGGGCATGCCTTAAGGCTAAATTAAGGTAGTTTTATGGGATTTGCATTACTTTTCAGATGAATGTTTTGAAAAAAGGAGTGAGCTTGGCCCCTCCCCATTTTTTGTCTTCCTGTCTCATGATGTGATGGCTTCCTCACTCACATGCTCCTGCCATGATTTGATCATGTATGATGCTGCACAGTCATGAGGGCCCTCATCAGAGCTGAACTGCTGCCAATGCC
Organism: Pedetes capensis; assembly: GCA_007922755.1. Classification (NCBI taxonomy): domain Eukaryota; kingdom Metazoa; phylum Chordata; class Mammalia; order Rodentia; family Pedetidae; genus Pedetes; species Pedetes capensis. The sequence continues at coordinate 12,620 of VMDO01014667.1, read as the reverse complement.
ATATCTTTGAACCTTCAAAACTGTGACTTATACCGTTGAACTTTCAGAACTGTGACCTAATTAAGCCTCCTATCACTGTAAGTATCTGGACTCAGATATTTCCTTCCAGGCATGAAAAATGGATTCATAAAAATGGCTGTCTTTGTTAAGTGGAGAAGAAGCCCATAAATACACACTTCCATGTTTGACATGTAGTCTAGTGATTGGGAAAAAGCAGCATGTTTAAACCAAAAAGTTAGCATAAAATGCATGAAATGCAATACCAGGAAGGTACTGATACTAACACCGATGTAAATATTCATGAAGCTTATAACTCAGAGTGATAACTTAGATGTCAGTTGAAGTCATCCTGTCCCTTGACACTTAAAAAGGGTTGGGACCACTACTCCAGTGCTGTTGAAAGGGCATTCTCAAATGTGTATGATTTCTAGGGTTTTAACAGTTACACAGCTCACTCTGTCTCTGGGTTTTGAATTCCAGTACTCTGCATCTGATTTTAATCTTAACTTACAGATGTTCTCACCTCTTTGTACTGCATGGATGCAGATGTGATAATTAGCTTTTTTTTTTTTTTTTTTTGATATCCTCCCCAGTACTTGACCTGATCCTTAAATTTCTCAAGTGTCTTTCCTGGAATCTACCCCATTTTAATTATATATACAGCATATTTGTTCCCTACCTCTGTGGATAGCCAAAACCTGATTGTTGTGCTCTGCTACATGAAGAGATCTCCTCCAAGGTCACTATCTGTCATAGAAGAAGTAATAATATTAGCTTTTCTCTTTTGACTTTTTCACTGGTGACTAGAAATAGCAGAGGAGAGCTTTGTTAAGACAGAATGACCTTCATCATCTTTGGCTTTAAATGGTGATTTTTTTTTCAAGATAGCTCATTGATCTTTTTCAAAAGTTTTGTAGCTGTACCACAGAGGTCAGACTTCATAAAAAAGGCAGGTTACCATCACTAGTGAGGAACGAGTACTTTTTCAGTTAGCCAGTCAGCAAAATCAATGTTTCTTGCATGGTAGCTTCCATGAGGAAAATACACACACACACACACACACACACACACACACACCCACACACAACCCCCCCCACACACACATACACAGAGGGAAATGAATGGCTCAAATGGTTAGAATTAAGTAGCTTTTTTATCATGCAAAAAATTCAAGCAAAAATATACCTATGACTTCAATAGTGGTGGATCATAGGACAAATTTCAGGAAAAACAATTCTGAACATACATGGGAAAAAATGGCAGGGTGATAATTATTTACAAAGAAGTTCTTGAGGTGGGTAATTGGATTTTTAGAATAGTGAAAACTTAAAAGTTAAACTATCTTCAATGAAAATGCAGTTATTTGTCCATTTTTAGAGTGTACACCTCTAAATGCTGCTTCATAGCCCCTGGGGTCTCTGTCCCTAGGGATTCTGTATTATATATAAATGTTTCCCATTACTTTGAGGCTTTATCCAAAGCTAATAATGTTTGACATTTCTAGAAGAATTTTAGGAGAAAATTTATAGAATTTCAAAGCTTTTAATAATTAGGTGACTGAATTGTTAGTGGAAGAATGTCAGGTAGCTAAGAAAGCATTTTTAGATATAAAGCCCTACTGACATTTATATGACAACAAAGAGGCAATGTACTAGTACATTTACATTAAATTCAAATCAATTTCTTAATAAATATTCTACCAAACATTGCCAATATATATTGCCTAATAACTAGTATCTAATAACATGAGGTCAATGTTATGAACTATCACATTATTTTATCTAATATGGTTCACTAAAACTTTATCACTACTTATTGTCTTATCTTTTAGCATCTATCTTGTTTCTCTCAGCAATTATTCTCAATATTTTCTATCTTTATTAACTCCTACATACCACTGCCTTAGCAAATGACCTTACCCTCCAACACACAGAGAAAGCTGGGACATAGGCATACCTTCAATTAAATCCATGCCCATTGCCTACTCTAATTTTCCAACAATCTTCTTCCCCTTCCCCCAGTACTGCGAATTGAACTTAGTGTTTAGCACACACTATGCAAGATCCCTCTCACTGAACTATACTCTCAGCTCTCAAATAATCTTTATATTACTAGACATTTTTTTCCAGCGTCATAGAATGACTTGCTTTCCTTTGCATTTAACAAGTGTCCTAGTTGATTCCATTGGCTCTGACTTTTTCTAGAATTGTTCTCAGTCTGTTATTTCTACTATCTTTTACAGTGTCCATCTCTCCTCCTCTATGACTTCTTATTTTCTTACATGCTAAAACTCTTCTAATGGAAAAAACAAGTCAAACCAAAGAAATAAAGCCTTTCCTTGAGTATCCATCCTTAGTCTTCTACCTCCTCTTCTCATTCAAATTTTTGATGAAATTATCATCTATCACAGTTTCCCTTACCATGTCATGAATCTGCAGCCATTGCTCTCTTTGTTTCATTATCCTATCGAAACTGATTTGTATGAGATTCCCAGTGGGCGGTTTTTGTTTTTAAACTGATTTACCTCAACATTAGAGTTGACAATATCTGAAAGATGATGTTTATCCATAAGGCAAACCTCATAAAAATTTTGGTTGCATTTGATCATGATTGTAGGCTGGTGGGTACCTGGAGCACAATGACTTCACAATCCCCATTAAATGAACAACATATGTCTCCCTCGATAATCTTTGAATTATGGTGAACATTTATTTTTAAATGGTCTTACCTTTAACAGCCTGAAGCCATATCACTGTGGTGCCCGATCCTGTCAGACCTCGGAAGCTAAGCAGGTCAGGCCTGGTTAGTACTTGGATGGGACCCTGCCTGGGAACACCAAGTAGGCTTGGGAGAAGGATGGGGTGAACCATTCCCAAGAGACAATAAACCATTGAAAACCCAATAAACAGTGCCGGGCACGGTGGTGCACACCTGTAATCCCAGTGGCTTGGGAGGCAGGGGCAGGAGGATTGCAAGTTCGAGACCAGGGGCAGTTTGTGTAATTTAGCGAAATCCTGCTTCAAAAAAAGTTAAAAAAAAAAAAAAAAAAAAAAGGGCTGAGAGTGCAGCTCAGTGGTCCAGCATTTGCAAAGCATGCAGGCACGAGGCCCTGAGTTCAACCCCAAGTACTGCAAAAACAAACAAACAAAAACAAAACAAAACAAAAAAAACCCCTATAAACTGCAGAGAAGCACTGACAATACTGTTTCCTGTTTCGCCTGTTTTCCATAGGGTGGCTGTGAGTTGGACACCAACTCCACAGCACCTAACACTAACCACCTGTAAAAAGCCTGCAGCTGTACTACTGTGGAGTCCAATCCTGTCAGATCTCGGAAGCTAAGAAGGGTTGGACCTGATTAGTACTTGGATGGGAGACTACCTGGAAACACCAGATGCTGTAGGCTTGGGAGAAGGACTCCTCCGCAGCCCACTCCCCAAAAATAATCAGCTACTGAAAACTCTATGAATAGCAGAGAAGCACAACAATAGTGTTTCCTCAGTTGTACGTAGGGTTGCTAAGAGTCAGACACCAACTCAAGGGCACCTAACAGCAACAATAACATTTAACAAAGCTGATATGGGTTCAAACTGCCCTAGAGAATTTTTGTGGGGGCATATTTTTACTGCTGTTGGCTGAATATCTCTCACAGCTATTTCACTAAGACGTCCCAACCTATATATGCCAAATAGAATTTATCACATTTCCTTCTGAATTTGACTCTTCCTTATTCATTACCCCAGATTGGGGTTTACAATCTATCTTGTTACCAAAGTCATAAACCAAGCAGTATTTCTTAATTCCTATTTTTCCTTGCCAATGACACCTAATTGATTATTAACTCATGTACACTAATTGGAATATATTTGATGTAAAATTACATAACATTTTTTCTCTTTTCAGTACTGAGGATTGGATGCAGGGCCTCACACATGCTTTACAAGTACTCTACTATGAGTTGCATCCCCAGCTCATTTTTAAGTTTTTATTTTGAGACAGGGTCTTGTTAAATTATACAGTCTGCTTCTGGTCTTGAATCTTCTATCCTCCTGCCTCTGCCATCAAGCCTTGGAAAAAACATAATTCATCAGAAGCTACAATTCAGTTTCTTCAATTTTTATTTTCCTCTTTTAATGAAGACTGGTTGCTATCAAACACAGAAAGCTAAAGGGTACATTAAAATTAAAAAATAACATATAATCCCTGCTGGCAATGAATTTACACACAAAATTTTTGAACTTGTTTGAATATTTAAAATTCCATCATGGCTATTCATAATGTTGAGTGTGTTTTGAGCCAAATGAGTGTTTTTGGAGTATTTTCTTCTTTCTTCACTGTTCACAGCCAGCAACCTCTATCCTCTTTGTGGGTATTGGCCTCTGCAGAGGGCATGGTATAAACAGGGCCAGTTACAATGAGTGACCTGCTGGGGTCAAGGTTGGAGCAGAAAGAGTGATGTCTGGCTTGATAGGTGACTCTTGTCCAAATATGGCTTCTTCTACCTTCACTAAAGCTGTCTTGTCTTTTCTAAATGAATCTCTGCCAATTCTGAAAATTTTCTTCTCTAGGGGCTTGGGAGTATAGCATAGTGTTAGAACATTTGCCTAGTATGCATGAGGCCCTGGGTTTAATCACCAGCACTGGAAACAAAGAAAAAAACAATATTTCTCTGAGTTTTCTTTCTCAGGCAATGTTCTAACCTCTCTTGACAGGGCAAATGGGGACTGAACCTAAGTGAGAACAGTTTTATCTGAAGCCAGAGACAGGAGGAAGTTGGCTTGGATGTGCTGGGTAAAGGAGGAGAAAAGGATTTGCATGGGATTCGGGAAGGAGTTCATAACCCAAAGGTTCATAATAACCTTTGGGTTAGATGGAGATAAAGCCTGTCTCATGCCAAATGTTTTTTTTTTCTCTCTCTTTCCCTCTGAAATACACACACACACACACACACACACACACACACACACACACCCTGTCACACAGCTCTAAGGCCCTGTTAAAAGAGTTCAGTCATTTTGTAAGACACAGTGTTGGTGCCACCAACAGATTCTGCATCTCCAGACAAGGCAGATGAGCTTTTACTTATTGCCAGGAGTGAACGGATGCATGTGAGCATCAGAAATATGTTTACAATGTTCAAAGAGGGATATGTAGAGTCACTGAGCCAGAGGTGATCCAATAAACCACACTCAACGCTGGATAGATGCTAGTGACATTTTCCTAATCACTTCTTTGGAAATTAGCTCGTAATGCATGAAATATTCTCATAAGATTTTTTTGATGATTGAAGTTAATATGTGTCTTTTAAAATAATGGCCAGCATGTGGTAAATGGTCAGAAATGTTAACTATTAATAAATATGAAGGCTTCCCCACTAATTACTATGGGGAAACAGAAAATCATAAACAGCATGAAAAAATTTAGTTTTAATAATTTCTTTCTGAAGAGTTTCCATGAATTGTAGTTCTTTACTTTTACTAAGATGACAGTTGGAAGCTGATGGGTTTGTGGTCTAGGCTTTTAATACTGAAGATGAAATTTCTGAGTCCAAGCCTACTAATTCTGGGACACGCTTTGCTGGGGTTAGAACAATAGGCATAGCTTTGTTACAAGAGGGTAGCTTGGATTTCTGAAGTCCCATAACTCAGTAGTGACCTATTCTTTACATCTTAGATAAGAACAGGAATGATTTATACTCATCACTTACTTACAAGTCTTTAATTAAATACACACACATGCACACATTACTTAAGATTTTTAAATAATTTGTTGTTTACTCTTCTGTTATTTTTCTTCTTTTCTTCTTAGTGTGTATTGTGTATGTTTACACTGCTATAACAGATGCTTTTTGTATAAATCAAAACAAGAATTCATTAGAGGAAGGTTGCCCTATCTTGTATTATGTGTTCTTGATTTCAATGACAAGAAATAAGCTACCACTTAAAATAAGCCTTTCAACAGCAGCACCAAGGAAAACCTGTACTCTTATTAACGTGGAATGCTATATATACACACCTGAAAGCTTGAGCAATGTGTCTTATCCTCCACAATTTACACACCCAAATTAAATCTGTGACAGTCTTTGCCTTAAGTTTTAACAATTTGTTAACATCATGGGTATCAGGCACCTCAGGTTTTAAAAGTTTGGAGCTAATCTTAGAACTAGACATAGCAATCTGCTATATGCATCATTATTTATGTTGGTCTGATTTTACAAATAATGACATCTTTTCTTCCAGATTCTATCAAATGATGATCCTCTGATCTCCAAACTCTGACCTGATGTTCTCTTAGATCAATCCCTGATAGGCAATGTCTATGCTCCTGTTCCACAAGAAGCTTCAGAAAATGGAACTTCAACCGTCACCAACTCTGAGGATTAAGGGACTGAAGCTTCAGAAGGGAAAATTGAGGCAAGCTAGAAAGACAGGGAAATTAAGGGGATATGAGAAGGAAATGGAGCCCCTAACTCTTGCTGGCTAAGAATCAAAAAATTTCACAAATAAGATCATGAATCATGTTTATATTCAAAACATGTCTTAATCTCCTTACAACCTATGTATTGCAGGATTCCTTTTGCCTCTATTGACCCATGATTTTTTCTTATCAGACTGCAAATGTGTACAGTATACCATATAACCACATCATAATCTTATTTCCTAAAGTTCTTTAGATAAAAGTATGCCAAAATACTTTTACTTAATCTTTTAAATCCTTTGAACAAAGTAACTTCAAAAGCCACCCAAATCATATATTACTATCACTAACACACTTACACGTGACTCTTTCTCTTGAGAAGTGCATCTCCGGCCCTTGGGTGTGTACTATTTTCCTTTTTCAAGCTTCTCTCTCCCTCCTTCTCTCTCTCAATATCTGTGATTAAATCTATATTAAAATATTTTAATAAACTCCAACTTTTCTTCTAGGGAAAAAAAACAAGAAAACATAGAAGCAACAAAAATAAATAAATAAAAATGTAAGTCTTTCAATAGCTTCTGTTTTCAGCCAATTTTATTCGGTTCAAAGATATGTATATAGAATGTATGAAATAGCATGCCTTGAAAAACATGCTTTTCATCTTTTTTATTAAATATCTCATTAAAGAACTGGTTGGGATGAGAAGGTTATTCTTATCACTCAGTAAAATGTTTGTTTTCTGCCCTGTATGTAACTTGAAATATAATTGTATTGTTACTGGTAAATGTAGTATGAACTGAGTGCATATGATTTATTCATATGGAAAATAAATACATCACATTTCTTTTATCTAGAGACCTAGGCAGTGAGCACATTGTTATAAAACAAGTAAATAATCCAATATTAAATATTAAACTATCATTTTTACATTTCTAAATGTATCAGGGTTTCTATAGATTGCACACTCCAAATAGTAAAACATCAAGGCTTTCAACACCCTTGTTATTGAGATAATGGATAGGGTAAGACTTATGGTTGAAGAAACTGATATATTCTATTTATTTTTTATTAAAACTGAAGGTTATTTATTACTCTAATCCTTAAGGCCTTCCTTTGGGTTAAGGCTATAAATTAAATAAATAAAACTACAGGTAGCCCTGAATCTTAAAGATTTTGCAGTCCATTTTTCATCTTGCTACAGGCTGCAGAGCAGATCAAAGTTGAAGCTAGAAAAGTGTACCACACAGACAGCAGCTTCAGTGGGAGCAGGCAGTGCAAGTAAAGATAAGCAACATTCTGAAATTAGATTCATCTAAGAACCGCCATTAACTTTACAGGGTGGATTGTAAATAAGAAATCTGAGCATGCTTAAAAACTTTATTTTGTTAGAGAAGAAGGTAACGGTCACCATGTTTTTTTTTCTTGCAATACTTATAACAATGTGAGTGCTTTAGTTTTAAACCTGTGTATAGTTAACATGTATATCATACACCTACCATTAGTAAATCATTAATGCCAGGCAAAAAGAAATGCCATGTCATTGGAGGTTGATTATAGTTCTACTGTGAAAACTCATCATTTTGACTAATGAAAAACCTAATGATTAATACACACTCTCAACCTCCACCCTGAAGGGGAATAGAATGTTGACTGAACCCTAGCTGATAATTTATCCAGTTTTGAAATTCAAGTATTTGGATGCTTTCTATGGGAAGTAATAACCCTAAATAACCAAGTGGATGTTTTGCTTTTCTAGAAGGATAAACATGATCATAATTAGCAAGTTGGTTAATAACTGTTCTCATCTTACAAAAGATTCAGGTTGGTCTATAAAGTAAACAAAATCAAAACCCAACATTTATAAAGGTTCTTCCCCAGGTGGTTTATGGAAATTTAATACAGAAGACCCGAATAAATTCTCATCTTCTTTTCAGGCTCCAAATTAATAAGGTTTTTGGCTAAAGTCATGCATGAAAGGTTCCAAAGACTCTAATCAGAAATGTTTTTCAGTAAAGTCTTTTTTCTCTATTTCAGCCTTACATAATAATAAAATCCTTTGATTTATCCATGCTTTAGTTTAAGGATATGTCTTAAGGGCCTAGAACACAGTGATTGAGGCACACATCCTGGGCCATAGTTCCTGAGTTAAGATTCCAGCTCTTCTTGTATCATTTTGCATAAATTAAGATGACATTCCAACCTTCATATTTTTAACCATTCTAACCTTCATTTTTTCATATCTCAAATGGAGAAGCTAATAGTGTCTATTTCCTAGGGACATGAAGTGGATAAGTGATGATGTAGTGAGTACTTTTCAAGTGTAAGTTATCATTAGTAATATGTGCCAGGCATTACCTAAATACATGGCTAAGTGGTTGCCTTATACAGCTGACATCCTAACAGAGGCACAATAAACAGATAAACAAGAACTAGGGAGATGAAGATAATGATAACTGCTCCAACAAAAAATAAACACAGGGAAAGTACATATATGTATGTGAGGTACAGACATGTGGCAGGTGGTTCTAGCATATATAGAATGGGGATGAAAATCCTGTAAGTAAAGATAACATTTGAAAAGAGACATAATTGGAGAAGGAAGCTTTAGAAATATTCAGGTAAGAATACTCTTTCATTTTTCCCATATCACCTAATTCTTGCACTCCTTGCAGAATATATGTCATATATAACATATCTGTGAATACATGTATGTATGATTTTTTCAATTCACTTACATCAAGTCTTCAATAAAGCTTGATAAATTTCATTCACATATGTAGAAATTATATTTTACACCCCACGGAGATGGGATGCAAAACTTCCTTCTAATAATAAAGAAGGGATATTTCATATATTTCTTGTTAACACTGACATACTGTGACTAAGGATATTTTGTGTAAGATCTGTTCATTGAACTCCTCCAAAAGTTTAAAAGAATTGAGCAGATGTATTGATTAAAGGAGAGGTGACTAGAGCTGAGTCTGCCATCATAAACCACCAGTGTCTAACCTCTTCTAATCTCAGAAACTAAGCAGGGTCAGACTTGATTAGTCCTTGGATTGGAGACCACCTGGGAACACTAGGTGCTGTAAGTTTGGGAAAAGGACCCAGAAGCCCACTCCTGAAAAAGTCAGCCATCAAAACCCCTATGAAGAGTAGAGAAGCACTGACAATAGTGCCAGGCATGGCACAGTGTCATGGAGTGTTTTGTTTTGTTGTACACAGGGTCTCCATGAGTTGGACCCAACTTGAGGGCACCTAACAATAACAACAACAACAACAACTACTAGAGTTGAAAGGGTGCTTCAGGTCCCCCATGAAAATGTGCCTAATAGTTAAGCAAAGTAATGCATACTTACAAAGACTTGGAATTTGTGAATCTTAATGTTAGATAGCTTTCTTTAAGTTGTGAAAATTAAGTAAGATTAAGGTGGTGTAATCACTTTATACATTCTAATATGCTCTGTACATATACATTTTTAAATTCAAGATCAATTTACTCTCACCATAGTTAGAGACGCTTTTATTTTATACATCATTCAAGCTCAAGGTAAATTAAAAATGCCTTGTCAGTGGGGGAAATGTATGCTTTTTCATGATATGTAAAATATGATTATATTATCTCCTTTGTGTTCCTTCTCTTGACCCTTAAAAAGCTACAAATCAAAGGAGTAGAATGCCTGTGTAGTCATTCTTTTTCTTTTCTGAGCCATTGTTACTTAACTTCTATATCCTAGATAAAGCTGTAACCATGACAGGATATATTAGCTGCTAGAATCTGAACAGAAGGGCAATTCCTAATCAAATCGGCACTAATTTCTTTCAGCACAAATTATCATCATTCACAGCAAATTTGCTTTCAGTGAACTGTGCCAACTTGAGGTATGGTTCTCAGCACTTTTATCTCAGCCCATCAATACAATTGGTCAAACAATTCTATAACAGCATATCTTTTTTCTTTTTTTCTGATGAGCAGTATGGTAGAATATCAATTTTTCTCACTTATTCCAACCTTGCTCCTCTTAAAACTACTATAAATGGATTTCTATTTTTTGTTACATTTATTATTTAATGAATTTGGGTAAAGCATGTTGTTGTTAGGTGCCACTGAGTCAGTATCCGACTCATTGTGACCCTATGTACACTGATGAATCAAAACACTATTGTCATGCTTCACTGCTATTCATAGGGTTTTCAATGGCTGATCAGTTTTGCGAGTGGGTTACTAGGGCCCTCTCCCAAGCCTACAGCACCTAGTGTTCCCAGGGTGTCTACCATCCAAGTACTAACCAGGCCGGACCCTGCTTAGCTTCGAAGATATGGCAGGATCAAATGCCACAGTGGTATGGCTGCAGGCTTTTAGGGTAAAGTATAAAGTATGAAGCATAAAGTATAAAGAATTAGAGTAAAGTACAGAAATTAAAACTATACATATTGCAAATGTTGAAGTAATATTAAGAAATGTGTTTGGCTAATTATCCATTGGATATTTATTATATAGGGTTAACACTTTGTAGCCAAGAATTATACACACACACATACACATATATATCAGTCAGACTACAGAGTCATATGTTCCCGACTGTCGTGCTACTTTATATAAATTTTAGAGATTTCCAGATGTCATCATAATATTTATATATAGTTCTGACTCTTATCATCTTCACTGTTGCAGCTTGCTGTTCCATCTGCTCAAAACATATATTTTTACAGATTTATAATAATGTCATCATCTAAATAGCTTGCCAAACTGCAAATAATGTAAAAATAGACCAGAAATATAGCAACATGAGGCAGTGTTCTATGATTCTGCAATTTTATACCCATCGGCACTTAATTACCTTTTATTTTTGCTCAGATGTAGAACACTCTCTTGTACAAACTTGTGGCTAGGAAATTTTCATAATTATCATTTTATTATTCCAGTTTTGTAGCTATAACCACAACAAGATGAAACACTTCATCTGGAAACAACTATTTTTCCCAGTAAAAAGTGTTAATTACAATATAAATGATGTCAGTGAAAATATTGGAAAATTCCAGGTTTAATTAGGTCTAACACAGAAATAGAACTATCACAAGGCTTAGCATTTTGGCAATTTTAATTCCTGTGTGCATTTTCTTCTTTAAGAGGATCATATATAGAGAGTGAGAAAATGAACATGTTATTTGTTTAAAACATATTGTTCAAGTATGTACTCAAGTTGAAGTATAATATTCATTCACAATATGTTACAGTGACAAAATATTTCCAACCAAAGTTTCCATAAAGATACATATTCATTACTTATGCATTGCTCCTCTTCCTCTCTTCTCCTAAGACATAATGAGAATCTGAGCCTATGAGGATAAACACAGTGTCTCAGACACATTTTCAAAAATAGTGGCATCTGTGTATTATCTACGCTCAATAATCTTTAGATTTGGAAATAACCATGACTGAAAGAGTAGGAAAATTTCTAAGCCCAGTGGAATGTTAGATGAAAAACCTCAGGACGGTAGAGCAGTAGTCTTCCTGCCAAAAAGAAAATATTAATTGCCATAATTAAAAATAAGAGTCACTTTTATTAAAAATTGAACCCCCTGTTGTGCGAATCATTCTAGTAATACTTTGTGTAAAATTCAGGAATTTATAATGCCTAAAGGAAACAAAAATATTACTTTTCTTCCTTGCAATTGCTAATATATAGTTTGTCAGTGACAGCTTAAACTCATCAAATGGACCTTTAATTAATAAGTTAAATAATAAAGGTACTAAATAATTAAGAAAACAAAGAAACTGGAGTATGCTTGTATATGTGTGTGCATGTATATGTATGTGATATATATGCATATATATGTATATATATATATATGTATATATATATATATATATATATATATATATATATATATATATGCTGCAGCTGTAGCCCTGTGGCATGTGATCCCATCAGATCTCAGAAGCTAAGCAGGGTCGGGCCTGGTTAGTACCTGGATGGGAGACCACCTGGGAACACCAGGTGCTGTAGGTTTGGGAGAAGGACCTGGCAACCCCCTCCCAAAAATCAATCTGCCATTGAAAACCCTAGGAACAGCAGAGAAGCACTGACAATAGTGTTGTCCCTGTTGTACAGAGGGTCACTATGAGCTGGATACCGACTCGATGGCACCTAACAACAACAACATATATATATATATATATATATATATATATATATATATA